>JANHZU010002688.1:72666-85604 GCA_032468055.1 Acrochordus granulatus | reverse complement strand
ATATACTACATATATACATATGTATACATGTACATATATATATATGTAAACGATATATACATACTATATACACAAATACACACATATACAAACATACATGCACCCACATACATTAACACACACAAATTTATACACACACATAACATATATATATATAACATATATATGTATACAGTATATAACACACACATATATAACACACACACACATATATAACACACACACACACATATATATAGGGGTCATATATAAGCATGGGGCTGAAGGCTATCAGGGTTAGTGAGGAGGGGGCGATCGGTTACCTGTAGTAACGGAAGGCGTTGATAATTCTCCGGAAGTGCGCCCGCTCAAGCTTTTCCTCCTCTTTTCCGTCCGCCTTTGTGGCCGCCGCTGTCCGCAGCGAGTCCCGCCCGCACCGGTCCTCCGCTAACGCCGCTTCTCCATCCCACGTCCGCGGCTCCGACTGTTCTTCGTCTTCCTCGCTATCCCGACCGTGCCCGCACATCGCCTTGACCCTCGGCTGCGGCTGCCCTTGCTGCGATAGAGCGCACGCGGCGGGCACCGACATCTCTGGCACCTTTCCCGGATGCCGAAAACGAACAGCAGCTCCGGCTGCTCGCGGCTTCTTCCGCGCTTGCTGACGCGCTTCCGGCTCCATTGAAAAGACCTGTAAAAGCGAGGAGCCAGCCAACCACCTTCGACCGTAGTATCCCTCTCGCCCGCGCCCAGCTAACCAAAGCGCAAGCGCGTAAGACGAAAAAAAAAAAAATTGCCGCCGACCCTCTGCGCATGCGCTGTTCAGCTCCCATTCCTGGTTTGGGACAGGGATGCGGTGGCATTCTTTAGGACGGGGCAAGGAAACTCGTCAAAATTTGAAGCTGAGAGCTGTTCAGTGCTTTAGCTTGCCCTTGCGTCCTCCTAGTTTTGATTCAAATCCCGGGTGTCTAACCTTGGCAACTTTAAGATGCAAGGACTTCAACTCCCAGAATTCTCTAGCCACCTAGGCTATGGTGTCTTGAGGAATTCTGGGAGTTGAAGTCCACACATCTTAAGAGTTGTCAAGGTTGGACACCCCTGCTATAATGTACCTCAGATTCTCATTTGGGGCACTTGATGACAAAGGATTTCCATCCATCTGAGGAAAAATGGTAGGCTGGCGCAAATTTGCAAGGTATGCCTATTAGAAAAAGGACTGAAAAATCCACATTAGTGGTTTGTCAAGTCACAGAGAAAACGTTCAAACCATTTTAAGTTCAGGACAGAATTTAGTAGTTAAGGAACCAAAGATATATTAGTAAATGCTCTTTTTTTCTTGAAAACACAAGTTTATTTTTTCCCCTTAGAAAAACAAAAATAAGCATCAACAATAGCAAGCACAGATTATAAAAGATAATCCAAAAGCCAAAGTATTTCTCCCTTGAAATCTGAACATACTATGTAATCGAGTGACAATATTAGATTTCTTAATAGTGTGTGCATAATGTAAATGAGAATATGGTACAGACAATAGTCAGGGAGTAATAATGTTGGAATTACTGTGTAACTGATTCCCCTGCAGCCTCCCTCTTTTCTGTTTCAAATGGTTTCTTAAAACATTATTTTAAGTACAACTTATATATAAATCTTTTAATGGTCAGCTACTGTCATTAAGAAAGGCATTTGGCACTTGCTTAAACTGAGAATAATTCATTTTCCAAAAGTGATTCTTACAGTCTTTTTTACAAGATTTATTAAGAACAAAGGAATGAAGTTACAGAGATTCCAGCAACGGGACTGGTACCAATCCATGAGTAATATATCCTATAGTACAAGAAAGCTGAGTTTTCCTTATTTATTTTTTACTGTCTTTCTGCGAACTGGCAAGCGGGAGTGGGACGTTCTTCAGTGATTAATGAAGGGGCTTATAGGTGGTTGTTATGAAACTGTCCAGGCTGGGAACCAACCATCACAGATTTATGCAAGTTTTGTTCACCTGTAGAAAAAAAAAAGCCTGCATTATTCAGAGATGTGCTATAGCTTTTCCTAGTCAATAACTAGTTTCCTGTGCTAACATCATATCCTTAAATTATATTTTTAAAAAACTTTTAGAACAAACTATGGGAGTTTGCTTTCCTAAAAGATCTCTGATACAAGGCTTCATTCATACATATTTAAAGTAGAAAATGATTCATTGGAATCTACTTAGGTAGGAATTGCAAGTTTAATTAACCCAATTTTAATATACCTTGTTAGTTAAATACATGCACATAACATTTCAGAAACTGTAATTCTGAAAAATGAATGCAATCATTTCTCCTCATAACTAACATATAAAGAATTAAATTTGAATACATACTTAATATTTAGCCATAAAGGGTACTTCATAAAGGGAAAATTAATTACTCTAGGAGTTCAGTAAGCCTGTGTTTACTGCAAGAGGCGTTTTTGAAACCACAATACATTCACATTGGCAGTACCAGAGACAAAGCATCATTACCTCAACTGGGGAAGAAGTAAGGATACTGCTCTTGGCAAAGTACCTGCTGTAAGGCTCTCTAATGATATAAATTTCCTAACATTGATGCACCTTCTCCAGCAAGTTTACTAAACCTAACCTGTATGGAGTACCCGCAAATTACTGACTATTTTTTCACCTGAATTACCTGATAATTGTAGGAATTGGAAATTTTTAAATTAAACTTTGTAAGCCGGCCAGAGTTGCATGACTGTGAAATGGCTGGCATATAAATTTAATAAATAAATAAATAATCCAATAGCCACCAATTGCTGCCCCCAGTGTGCCTATATCTACAGTGGGATTTATTGGAGAGGAATAGTCTTAGGCAAAGCAGCAATGCCAGGTGTTCCTGCCAAAACATTGAAGCCATAGCAGCTGTCCAAGGATATGAAACATTGAATTGTACTTCTGTGGGACCAGCTTATGTTTCTCAGGAGTCTTTAATCTGATTTCAAATTTACTTAAACACACATGCACGCGCACACAAATATAATCATGCATGTAGCATCCTATGCAGTTCTCTTAGTGCAAATGATCTGAACTCAGGTTAACTACTTACTTCTCTTTTCCAATTCCTGCATTATATCATTATATATCCTTGAACAGAGGTCTTCCTGTGGTTTTGTTCCATCTAAATAAACTTCAAAAGGAGAAATACAAACTCAAATCACTTTCAGCAGAGAAAAGGATTGTAAATATAAGCTATCCACCAGTGTAGCTCATTCAGAGCAATATAACTTAAGGCCTCAACAGCCACATGCAATCCAAACAATAGTTTGAACAATAACATTGTGAGCTTATGAATGTTTAATCATAGATTAAGACAACACTGGGGAACAAGGCACCTTTTTATCACACTTATAGATCACAAAATATTATATTGGATAGATCACAAAAATGCAAAAATGTAGTAAGCAATTTTTTAAAAAAGATTATGGCAACTGTATATATGCCACAAACTATGCAATATAATATGCAAATATCACAGGAACCTGGGAGAACTATAAGAAGCCATACCAATGCTCATTTCATTTTCTTCCATTTCTGTCTTATGTTTCTGATACATGGGCCACACACATCCATCAAAGTAACCAGGTGCGTCTGGTGGATCGTATATTCTTTTGCTACAGTAACCAAAATAAAACAAAAAACAAACTAGTTATTACTAGTTTGATAATCTTTAAATGACTTCTTCACTCTGCATTGACTCCCAGATTTTATAATCTCCTATTTCATACTGTTCAATATTACTATTTCTGATCAATTTTCATAAATTTGTCATAATCCTTCAAGGATACTGGGCCACTTACAGAAATTTAACATAATGTTCCCAAGTTTTTCTTTTTCAAACCTTTGAAGCTCTTGAGCAAAACTTATGACCCTTTAAATATAGCTGAACTATAAGTCTCTAAAAGCCTCAACAATCATGAATTGAATTCTACCATCAAGGACATATGTAGGATCACAGATTAACCATCCTCACATTAAGCCTTTATTATAGCCATAAGACCAGCAGTATCCCCACCCTATATTCAAATATAAGGTAATAATGATATGCCTCAAGCTTCACTAGCAAATAACAAGCAATAGAACTCTCATAATTAAAGACATGTCATGCTGATCTATTACAGATCTATGCAAAAGACCTACAATGTGATAAAATTGACAGAATGATCACTGTATCATCTTTCTCCATTGAAAAAAAACACCTGCTGCTGTGAAGGAAAATTTCCTCTTTCATAAAAAAAGTAAAGGGAGTGACAATCACTCCCTTTTTTTTTTTTTTGGAGTGAAGAACAGATAGCAATGGTTTCTCCTTTCCAAATACCAGTTCCAATACAACCTGACCAGAAGGAAATCTGGCCCATGGGTCTTCCCAAAACACCCTAAAAATTTAAGTTATTTCAAAGTATTTCTTAGGAAGGGAAGCTCAAGGTGCAGTTTTACAGAGAAAGAAGGAACAGTGGAGAAGAGAAAAAATGCCTTATATTAAGCATTGCTTTTAGGTGTACCATACCTTCTTCTCCTTTTACACTCTTCATAAGGAACTGTTAAGAAATATTTTTTATCCCATATATCACTAAGAGGCCTGCAAAAGTAAAATAACTAGTAAGGCATACTTGCTTCCCATATTCCAGTTCTTGTAAATATTAAACAACTGCTTACTTGTAGTTATACAGAAGGAAACCTTCAATAATTAAGATACGAATATCTTTTGCTCCTGTCTGATCATCATGTGTATTATTGGGTGGTCTTGGCAATTCAGAGTCTTCTGGCTTTGTCATCCAAGAATGTATGCTTGCCACCATTGTCTCCATATACAAGGCATCAAGTACTAAAAGAGACACTTAAATCTTAACATGTAAGGTAATACTCCAGGTCTGCACTCATTCTGTTCATAACATACTCAAGAGACAAAGCTTAAGGCATGTACTGAACAGAATGAGAAAGCTAGGAATTATTTTAATAGGCAGCAATTTATTAATTTGAGGATTCAGCACTATCTTATAAATTGAAAGCATGTTTGCTATTGATTAATCAAGATTGGAAATAGGAATGTTTACAGATTGATAGCAAAGTTTAGGAGCAACAGAGCCAGTGATACTATTAGAGTTCTCAAATCTGTGAAATTCTATGTAAATAACAGAAAAATGGGGTGGAATAATTAAATTATGAGAGCAGATTAATAAATTCCAAATAATACAAGAAAAGTAGCAATCGGTTTGGTTTCTCAGATAGTATGGATTACACAAAAATTTAAATCCATAATCATTCAGTATACAAAATAAAATATTACTTTGTATTAAATCCTCCTTTAAGCAAAATGAATTAAATTGTTATATGAGTTCTTTTAAGGCAGTAGAGTGTCATGCATAGAATAGTTGTTATATTTAATTCTTCAAAAAATATATGAAGGAAGTAAGCCACACACTGATTTATTTATTAGAACACATTACTGGAGATCCCTAACTTCATAAATTGAACAAAACAATTTGGAACGTCTGGGAAAATTTCTTTTTTTGGCAAAAATGTGGAATTAAATTATTATTTCCAAATGAACAAGTTCTGAAACCAAGTGTCACACAGTTTAAGCAGTCAAATTAAGGCAGATGCTTTCATACTTAATGAAAAATATTTATATTCCAAAAATAAACTGAATTTTGCAGTCACCCAAGTCCTCTTATCAAACCCAGAAAGCTTTCAGAGAATCCTAAAGATTTACATAAAACGTTATTTTCAACCTAGAAAGAAATTCATTCTTCTGTCTTTTCCTTTCTCATATCTACTTTTTCCTGCTAGTTCAGATATCTGAACATAGGTGAACATGAGATTCATCTCATTCATATGTGATGACCTTGAACAATCCTCAAAAGTTGATTATGCTTTCTTAAGCCAATTAAAGTTATGGTGAATTCTTATTATTGATTTACAATTCATCAATTTAATACATGCCTCTCTTCCACAACAGTCAGTACTGTCTGAGTCTGAATAAATTGATCACTATCTCATTTATGGCCAAATATATAATAATAATTTTTAAACCAGGGACTTGTTTTTGAAGGCAGAAATAGTACATTTGGATTCTAAGAGCAGACTATTTTCATAACAGAATATGCTTTATAAATAACTGAACAGAATAAATTGCAAATGTCTCTCTGAAGGTTGCTGATACATCTAGGAAAGGGGGAATCAGAATGAGCAGAGAACACCTCTGCTGACAAAAAACAACTTTTTTCTCAGGCATAAATAGGATGCCTGTGTGCTATGGCATACAAAGATAATTGAAATATCTGTTGAAAACTGTATTATAGTTTTTAACATTTATGCATTTATTGATACACCTATCCATATATACAATTTAGAGACCACTCAACTCCTGACTAACTCCAGGTGTATTACATTTGAAAAGTAAGAGCAATACAAAGCCCAGAAGAGAAATTCTGAGTGGCCCAATGACAAACATTAAACAAGAAGCCCATCCAAAAGGGGCGCAACCATCATCCTGCCAAAAATTTAGGGAAAATAACAAATAAGGTGGGAGCTATCCAGATCTCTCTTTTGGGTTTTTAAAATATCAGAACATGTATTTACCATCATACTGCAGAAATCCACGATCATCTTTGGCCACTTCAGATTCTGGCTAAGAAACATATTAATATTATGAAGAGTAAGGCACGCTCCCACAGCATAAGTGGCTGCAAATCTTAACACAGCAAGAGAGTTTATAGCCAGAATTAACAATATTATCCCTATCATTCTATACCAAATAAACCCAAATCCAATACATCTGATAAAAAATAAAATGATACTCCACAAAACTATATTATTTTATTTCAAAACTGCCATCTGCCTAGCTCTTTTGAGCTTAATAATGTACAGAAGAATAAAAATCAGACTGAAATGTTAGGCAAACAATACAGCAAAACAAGTGAAGGATAATGACCTTTCCCATAATTTTTGACATAATTTAATAAGGTTAATTTGACTGATTCTTTAAACTTTCATCCCATTCTAACGTGCACGAGATTAAAACATGATAAATAACTAGAAATTTACATGGTGCATACTTCTACACTGTGAGGAAAACTTCTGCACCATTTCTACACTTACTAATTTCCTACGTCAGTGTTTCTCAACCTCAATAACTTTAGGATGTTGCCAATAATGGCTGGGGAATTCTGGGAGTTGAAAGTTCAAATACAAGTAGTCCTTGCTTAACAACCTCCCTGTTTATTAGCCATCTGAAGCTACAATGGCACTGGAAAAAAACCTTTACAACCTGCTCTTGCACTTACCACCATGAAAGCATCCCCATAGTCACACGATCACCATTTGGGCACTTCACAACCAATGGATGTTTATGAGCACAGCAACATTCTCCAATCATGTTATCACCATCTAGATACTTCACAGACAGATAATGACAAGCAGAGTCAATGGAGAAGCCAGCAGTAACATTGCAAGTCACAGTCATGGAGTGCCTCGCTTAATGAATCATTAATCGCTTAGCTATGGAGTTACCATATTGCCCAATTGTGTCATTAAGCGAGAATTATCTATAAAGTTGCTGAGGTTGAGAAACACTGCCCTACTTGACTGAGAATTCTGATCATACTGGGTGAGTCTCTCCACCAAAACTTGCGATGTCCATCACTGCACAGATTTATTGTGGGGCAAAAGAAAGCAGAGAGAAGCTTTGAGGGTACTGGAGTCAGCAAACTGAATCCACTTTTGCAATGAAATAAAATATTAACTCAAACTGTAAAGTCTTTTCAACTTGTTACCTTAAAAAAGTCATCTTGAGAAATTATAGTACAATTGGGAAACAATTTCTTCAGCTTTCTTGCCAAAGTTGTTTTGCCTCCATTCGTTACCCTGAATTGAAAATGTAAATAAAGGTGTTTAGAAGAACGAAGTGTACAGTGGATAGCACTATAAATAGCTTTGTTTACTCTAAAATTGCATTGTTTCCAGCCAAATGTAATGTTTTGTTTTTTTTAGCTTAAATAGCCAGATTATTTATTACAGCTGCATAAGGGCTTTCTCTGTCAGTTACCTTCTACATGATAAATGCACAATGATTACTCAGTGTTTTGTCAGTTTCCTCCCTGAGAGAGCAGAGTTCTTAAAAGTACTTGTGCGGTTGCAACAGCAAAAACACTAGGATGAGAGTTGCAACAGCAGTGGAAAGTACAGAGTCATATACACTGAATATTTTCACAATACATTATAGGCATAGATTTAGACATCCAGCAAACTTGTTATTACATAATCACAGAGTGCCAGAATCACAGGTATTCTATTGGTTTTAATTGTATGCTAACCATAATTAGTGCTGGGTAGGGGTGAAGGGTGGCCCTTATACATGTAAATGATAAATAAATGCAACTACAATGAAAAGAAATTTTGTGTTTACAGAAGAGGCAAAAAGTAAAATCTATGCAAAATGAAATGTTAAAACTCAGCTACATGTAGTCTTTGCTTAAGGACCATGATTGGGACTAGAGTTTCCATATTAAGCAATGCAATTGTAAAGTGTGATGTCACATGACCATGCTGCTTAGCGATTGCAGTTTTTGTGGTTACCACTAAGTGAGGACCACATGTGATCACAACTTCTGACTTCCCCACTGATTTTGTTTGTGAGAAGCTGACAGAGAAGGTTGTGAATTGCAGTCACATGATCATGGCATGCTACAACAGCCAAAACTTAAAAGATTGGTCATAAGTTCCACTTATTCAGTACTGTCACAAGTTTGAACAGTCACTGAACAAGTGATCACTAAAAGAGGACCACCTGTATTGAAAGATTTGAATGCATAAAATAAAAAAGAGGATTTCAAATTCTTGTTCATACTTACCCTCCAAGTCCAATGACCAATGTTTTCATTGTTCTTTTAAAACCTAAACATTAAATTGAAATGGTAAATTCAAGAGCACATCATGTTGTCCATAGCTATTTTTCTTAGCTTATGGAAACTTTTATGGATTTTTAAATTGAGCTACTCCCGTGACGGATTCAGTCTGAAACTGGACCATTCTGGTCACTCTTTGAAAACCACACAGCAAGCAGGAAAACTTATGTAGCCCAAAAGTGATAGCAACCAATGAGAGCACAGTTAAGACATAAAGTATAAAAAGGAGGACTGGATAAGAATTTTAGTGAAGAAACATTCAATGTACATGCAATAATCTGGATTATAATCCGTCTTTACCTCTCCCCTATGGTTTGGGGAGTATGAGAGAATGAAAAGTATGCATGTACGCAGGAGATGGTGAGTTTTAGTTTCATCTTAGGCATGAAAGCCAGCTGGGTGACTTTGGGCCAGTCTCTCTTTCAGCCCATCCACCTCATAGGATTGTTGTGGAGAAAATAGGAGGAAGAAGGACTATTATGTATGTTCATCATCTTGAGTTACTTACAAATAATAAAGGAGAGATTAAAAAAACTAATAAATGATAAAGCTAGATTTAACAATATACAATTCATATTTGTGTGCTATGTGTCATTTAGTGAAAGTCACTTGCCTATCCAAGATCCTGGAAGAGTTAATATCTCTTTGTCAAAGCAAATATACAGGTTGCCATGATCTCTTCTCCTAATCTTGGTTTCTAATTTCTTGATTAGGTTATGGCTTTTATTGCTCCTCCCTTCCAGTTTTTCTGAATCCTTCATGAAATGTGTTTCAGGGAAATAGTACTCTTTATATGGCACAGGGCCTGTTTACTGGAGGGGCCATCTACCCTCCATCGTATCTGCCTTGCCAATTTGATCCAGCAGGGTGGGCACCCTCCAAGTCTGTGAAAATCTGTGTGAAGATAGGGCCATTTGGTACAAAGACTCAGGTCATTGTACCTGTCCATATATGTAAGAGAATAACCCCAGCTTTCTGACAGATAGAAAGCAATATTTGAAGTTAGGGAAAATACGTCCAGTACTCAGACAATAAGTACCGGTGCTCTTCAGGGATATGTGTTCTCTCGCTACTTTTTCCCCTCTACATCAACAATTGCACCTCTGGAGACCCCTCTGTCAAAATTCTGAAGTTTGTAGGTGACACAACAGTCATTGGACTCATTAGCGATGGGTCTAAGTACAAATGGGAAATTGAACAGCTGGCCCTGTGGTGCAGTCAAAACAACTTAGAGCTAAATGTGCTCAAAACTGTGGAGATGACAGTGAATTTTAGGAAGAGCCCTCCTATTTCACCCTCTTTACCATACTCAGCAACACCATATCAGGAGTATAGTCCTTCAAGCTTTTGAGCTCTATAATCTCTCAAGACTTGAAATGGATGGCTAACATTAGTACCATCATTCAAAAAACCCAGCAGAGGATGCACTTCCTTTGTCAGCTCAAGAAGTTCAATCTGCCTCAAAAGTAGCTGATGCAGTTCTACAGAGGAAACAGTGAGTTAATGTTTGTACAGTACATCTATAACTGACTGGTTTGGTGCAGCAACCATGCAGGACAGGTACAGATCCCAGCAAACAGTTAGGACTGCAGAAATAACTGCAGTCAGCCTGACCTCTATGGAGGACATGTATATTGAGAGAGTCAAGAAAAGGGTGGAGAAGATTTCTGCAGACCCCTCTCACCCTGGACACAACTTGTTTGAACTCTTCCCTCTGGATGGCACTATAGGATACTGCATACCAAAACAACCAGGCACATGGACAGTTTATTTCCCCCATGCCATCATTCAGCTAAATGCTTGACTCATGCTATATGATAGAACACAAGTGCAAAGAATTCTAAATTAACCCAGGTCTGCCTAATGTATATACATACTTATCAACAGATCAAGGTTCTAAATCTACACTTTATAATATTCCCTTTCTACTGGTTGCATAGTTTAGATGCATACTTTTCTGTTGAATACCTAACTTTGTTAATTTATGTTAATATTTTATTTGCTGTTGTCTGCAAGTATACTGAGAGTGCTGTAGCAGAGTCAAATTCCTTGTATTTCTAACCATGCCTGGCCAAAAAAATATCTGAATCTGAAGTCCCTTTAATTAATATATCAGGATCTATCAGAACCCAGGAAGTGCACCTTCTGTGTTATAGCACCTCCCATCTTGAAAAAGGTTCCTCCTGAGATCTGGATGGCCCCAACCTTGCTGGTATTACGTAAGTTCCCCAGAGTCACTGGCAAGCATGGGATATAAAAATTTAATAAATAAAATATGGTATGACATGAATAACGCAAAAAATTAAATTATTACTTCCTGTGATTTGGACATTATTCTTCTATCGATATGGCATAAAACTGTATTAGATTTGTTAATATTTTTGTCACACTTGTTAATATTCATAGTCAACTTGTGTTGAACTATAATTCCAAGATTCTTTCCACATTATCAAACCAGGTATCCTCCTTTTGATATCTATACCACTTAAAGCACCTTTTTGGAATGGAATCTGAAGTACTGCCCAGCCCTAATGCACATGTATATAAAATAAGCTATATCGTTAAAGTCCAACTTTTCAGAATGTCTTATTTCAGATTTAAGTGCTTTTATAATACAGGCAAAAATTATGTCTACAGTACTAATAACCATGAATGTATCTGGGTTATAAGTTGTTAATTATCTATTATGCGACAATTGGTTCCAAGTAATTGACCAATTCCATAAAGGTGAAGGCTTTCAACTCTTTGGCATGCAAAGAGAGTTTCCAAACAGTAGAACATGGCTCCAAAATAAACATTAAAGAGTAATGTTACATAGACAAAAACAGCTGCATGAATAGCATTCTATACTATCATCTACAGAATAAGAACTATGTATTCAAATATTACTGAACCCTGAAAAAATAAGATTTAAGTTTATATCAAAATGATTATCAGTAAGACACAGTCCTATTCTAATTACACCCTTCATAAGTAAGAGCTGTGTGGTTATTGAACAAAACTGCAGTTCTCATATAAGCAAGCTTAAATGGAACATGAAAGAAAGCTACAGTCAAGATGGAATATGGTCTTCCAACACTGGACTTCCTCCAAGTCTGCAAAGGAACAAAACAAGGCTATATGATCTTTCCTTATTAACTGGGAGAAACTAGATTGGAAGAAGATGTACATGATTTTTAAATTGAACAAATAAATTTGTGCTATGCTGATGACACTATTCTGAGAGATGAAAATGCAAATTATTTATTTGCTCTAATGATGAAAGTCAAAGAGCCAAATGAAGAAAAGCAGTCTAAGATTAAATATAAAGATGGCCAAATTAATGACAACAAATAAGCAACCAGGCTTAGACTTGCCAATAACACACCAAAGTGATGGAT
Organism: Acrochordus granulatus; assembly: GCA_032468055.1. NCBI lineage: Eukaryota > Metazoa > Chordata > Lepidosauria > Squamata > Acrochordidae > Acrochordus > Acrochordus granulatus. The sequence continues at coordinate 73,311 of JANHZU010002688.1, read as the reverse complement.
AGTTCCTGCTTTTTAGAACTGACTATGGAACCAAGAAGTACACCACAGACTAGGACTTGGTAGGGTAGCACCAAAAACTTTGGAAGAAATCAGTTACTGTGACATATCTGTACCTGAAGGAGTCAGTATCATCCAGACAACAACTTTCCAAGTGACACACTATGGAAGTGAAAAATGGACTTAGAAGGAGGATGGAATTGATAGCACTGATGCTTCTGAAGTCTGATATTGGAAAAGAATTCTGAAAATATCATGGAGAAGAGACAGAAAATCCTGCTTGAATTTCACAGGGAGAATTTCAGCTCCTGAGCAGATAGACACTTGCACATGGACTTCACTCGGCCACCCCGAGGCACCCTGTACTTCTTACCTGGGATTCTGCCCATTTAACAACCCATGAGACTGTTTTAACGACCACAACCAGAAGTGCCAGAATTGTGGTCATTGGGCAAACCAGTCATGTGACATCTTGCTTAATGACTTCACTCAACAACCAAGATTCCAGTCTCAGTTGTGGACATAAATCAAGGATTAACTGTACAGCGGTGCCTCACAAGAGGAGTAACTCGCAGGACGAGAAACTCGCAGGATGAGCAAAAAATTTAATCAAAAAATATTCCACTAGATGAGCCGCGACTCACGAGA
>JANHZU010002688.1:33496-46812 GCA_032468055.1 Acrochordus granulatus | reverse complement strand
GCATGTCTAAACCCAAACCCCTCCTCCATAATAGTAATTTTGGAGAGGCTGAGTCTTCTCTTCCTCTCTAGTTTTGCATCCATGAGAGATTTTCCCAATAGTTCATCTTTTTTTTCCTGTAATTCACAGAATTCCTGCTCTGGGCGTGTGTGTCAATGAGCTTGTATATGTCTAATTCCCAAAATTTAAGGGGAGGGAAAACGAAGTAACATTTTGTCAACTGTCTTGCTTTATGAGGTGATAAGGCAAGACTTGTGGCTTCTGTCCAACTGAGCATGTACAGAATCCTGTCAGTTAATCTGTAGCCGTTTCCAGCTGCTGAGCAAACTGAAAAGGCAGAATCCTATTAAGTCTGTTTCATCTGAATGTCTGGTTGAAGCTGCTCCTATAAACAGACCCAGCAGCTGAATTAAGAGTCAATGCAATTTGCCAATCAACTACTGTGCTTTATTATATCCATAGTTCACAAGATAGAAATGGCACTAAATCATTTTTCCCAAAATGTTCCTGGCTGGCAATAATGGGAGTTGCATTGAAACACATCTGGACTAGATAATATTGGGGCTAGCTGCATTAAGTCTTCATGCATTTGTACTAGATCTCATTCGTTGAGGAACGTGGTACATAATCTGTTTGTACAGGCTGCCCAGTTCACTTTGGGAAAATTGACCGAGAGAGACAAGTTATTCTCCTGTAATTTGGAAAGTATTTGTGTTTGTGTCTATAACAGAATGCTGATGACTCTTTTCACCAATTGCTCTTACATTTTTCTCTTTCTTTACACCTCTAAAGTATTTCATTTCAGAAGAGATACAGTACATGTCTGAACTCATTTGTGATGGAAAAAAGCCTACAAAAGTATCTTCGGAAAATGATTCAGTATGAATAAATATTTTTAAATGCTTTGAAACTTAATTGTAGTTCTTCTTTAAACCAACAAGTATTTGCCAGTGTCAAAATAAGTAGTGATCCTGTAGGCCACCCAGATATTAGAGTGAGACTGGATTTTGGGTGCCATGAAAGAGCAACAAATGTGACGTTATTTATCTTTCAGCTGCATACTTATTGACAGGATGAGGTTTTGATTGCAAATGCCAGAATGACTTCCTTAGTCTTAGATACTCTCTTCTATAACTAGGAGAGAATGAGAGAATTTTTACTCTGCCTAAAGGAGCAGAGTGCATTGGCCTGTTATAGAGGCTCTGCATCAGAAATGCCTAGTGGATTATTGCTGCCTTTTAACCAACTTAACTCAAATGGGACTGAAGAGAATGCAACCATAAATCCATTTTTAAAATCTGAATATATTGTAGATTCAATGCAGGCTTTACTGCAAAACTAATTATTGTTTTGCATTAATTTACATCCAACACAGTGCCTTGGAATGAATTCTTTCCTCCCTTTTGTACATATAATTAAGTTCTTAGATGTTTGTCTTATTTTATAGGGCTCTTACAACTCTAGACATGTTTACAGCACAAATACTTCTGTGGATTAGTAATTTACTTGGGTTTTATGAGGTTTTCACTTTATGTTATTTTTCTCTCTGCATATAGAAGATAAAGTTTGTGGCAAGAATTGTAAACAACTCATACAAGTAATTCCATTTCACTGCACTCTATCTGGTTTACTATTATGTAAACTAATAGATCTTTCCTAACAAATATTTATTATCTGTTTATTTGCATAGCATACGTTCACCATAAATAAATGTGACTTTCAATAAAAGATTATAAGCAAATGAAAGAAATTTAATCTGTTTAGAAGTCTTGACCCTCCGCTGAAAAACAATTACTATGGGAAATGGATATTGAGTTACAAATTTCTGTATAATTTCTAATTATAAGATATCCAAGTAAGTCTTAAGGAGTAATTATTTTGCATTAAAGCTATAGTTCAGAAGTAGAAAACCTATGTTCTCCAGATGATAGTGAACTCCAAATCCCATTTAACAACAGCTAACGTGATCAATAATTAGGAATCATAGGAGTTATAATCAGACAATTTATGATAAGCTACAGATTTCTTATTCTCTGACAGGAAAAATATAGAGCAGTATGCTGAGGAATAGAAACTTCAGTATAGATTTAAGAAACCAAGAATACCCCGGAAAAATAGTGTCAGAGAAGCACAGAGCCCGTGGGATCCCCAAAATAAAGATGCTGTAGCTTTTGTTTAGTCTTTTCATTAAGTAATGATGGAATCTGAAATGCCCCTGCGAATATCAGTTTGGGCAAAGTCAGGAGTGGGAGCAAAATCAAATAAATGGAATATAACCCTTGGGAAGCATTTTTTGAATCTTGTAAAGTTCTACTTCGAAAATTCTGCAGAAATATCATAAAATGCAGTATCAATAAAGCAATATATATATGTGGAACAATAATTAAATTGAAGTACAATTTATTTCTACTTTCTAGCTGTTAAATTTTCACAGCTAACAAAACTTTTTTAAAAACCCAAAAGATTAAGTGTGTAGTAATTAACACCAGGCATAAAATAATGATTAAAAGCCCGCTGAAAATGTCCAGCAATGCAGGACAAGGCCTTCTCTCATGTTCCAGAGAGACGGACCAGTGACTGCAGCACAATTTTACAAAGGCTTATTCTGCAGATTTTAACTCCCAAAAGGTTTCCTAATAGAAAAGGCAGTCCCTTAATGGCCTTAAGTCACTGAGGCTTTTAATTTACATCAAATAAAATTACACTAAATTTAGATGTTGTCTTGCTCTGCCACTCTCTAATTTCTTTGTCATAGCACAGGAAAAAAGCCTCCAAATACTGGAATACAGAATTCCTACATGTCCCAAGCCATGCAGCACATTAAAGAGAAGCTTCACTTTTTCGAATGGTACTTGACAGTGGGCCATCTCCAGTGAAGATTTCTAAAATCTGATGGATCCCCAACATGAGGAATAATTGCGGAGACAATCTTGCATGAACTGGAGCACCGTGCATTTCAAAGTTATACACCTTTGGCGCTGATACATAGATGACACAATTGTCATCATTAAAAGAAATGTGTTCAAAGATGTTCATACTCTATTGAATTTCATCTTCCCAGACATAGAGTTTACAGTGGAGAAGAAAGTGGACAAAATTACATTAGACATGCTCAACTGGAAGATGGATGTCTTGAAACAATGGTGTATCATAAGGCTATTAACACTCCACATATATTGAGCTTCAATAGAAACCATTCAGTGTCACACAAAAAGAGTTGCATCAGAACTTTATATGGCAGGGTGAGAACACATTGTAGGACCCAACAAGCAAAAGAAACTAGAGATCGGGTACCTATGTGAACAGTTCAGACAGAACAGGTACCCACAGGTATTCATCACAAGATGAATGCGAAATAATCTGGAGAGAGAAGAGAAGAAGGAAGGAAAAAGACCAATGTTGTGGCACACCCTGCCATACATTACAAATGTGTCAGAAGCAGGTGAATGTCATTTTTGAGATGGGCAAGTGGGCATTGCCCACCATCCAGAGATGGTCATATGAGGACAAATCATGTGTTGTAAAGGAAGGGAGAAACATCTATTGTAATCTACCAGATTCCCTGTATGGATTGTCCTGTGATTATGTTGGTCAGACAGGGAAGAAGCTAACCACCAGGCTATGAGAGCATGAGTGGGCAGTCAGGTGCGTTGATCCAAATGAACAAGGACATACGTTCAATTTTGAAGCCACTATGATTGGACAAAAATAGCTAGGAAGATGAGTGAAGCTTGGGAGACGCGTCCCTTGTCAGTTAATAGGAGTGCTGATTTACCTTCCACTTGCCAGGTGCTTAGGAGCCAAGGGCGGAGTGGTAAAAAGAAACAGCTACTAAAAACTTAACACAGTAATCAGTACTGTTATTAATTTATAACTAAAAGGCAATCAACAACTTATCTACAACTAAGAACTATTTAAAGGACAGAGCAACTCAGTACAGACATTTTGGAGAGAGAGAAGTTCCCTGATGATGGGCTCTAGCGTGAGCCCAAAAGCTTGGAGTAGTAAACTTTAGTCCTGGTGACCAACTCCAATTGATTGATGAGTATATCTCCACCAGCTAATATTCTAGCAAGTGTAGTCTTGAAGGTACAGTGGTTTCATGGTCATTTCTCAGAGACAGACCTCCATACATCACATTGTAGGCACCTAATCAGGAAGTTACTAGGCCATAAAAAAAATACCATGTAGGATCCACCTTCATCTCTTGTTGCAATGGTACTGCAACATACACAGTAAGTAACATACACAGTCTCAAGCTATCATGAGCTTGAAAACATTCTCAGTGCATTCAATTCATAATCCAGCTGCAGTTAGTCATGTGATTAGCAGCCTATAAGTTTTTAATTGTCATAATATTCATGGGGCCCATTTCCTTTCAAGCAAAAGATTATCCACAAGCACATGTACACACATGTGTGCATGCACACACACACACACTATAAATGACATTTAAGTAAACCAAAGCAAAAAAGTTAAAACTTGTGGTTATGTGTTTTGCATGATACACCCAGAGCAACTGGTCAAGGTTTTGTTTGTTTGTTTTAATCTCAGGAAATGCAGCATGGCCTGAAGATAATGTGGGAAAGTTACATGCTAAAATTTTCAGTCTTCTGTTAATCAGCTGATCAACTCACTGGAATTCCTGATATTTTCTAGATGAGAAATAAAAAATCTGGTTCTGAGTCATTCTGAAAGTTATTCTGAGTCACTTTTGGAAAGTGAAAATGATGGTTCCATGAAATACTTATTCCTCACTGTGAAGTATTGCAGCATCTACAGTATATGCAAATACTCCACTCTGAGATTAGCCAATATAATAATAATAAAATAATAGATATTTAATTATTAGCATTATAAGAATGTAGTTGAATTAGTATAGCAAAGTATAGGTTTGTGGGAGGAAAAGTGGCTTTTAACTTTGGCCACCAAATATTATTTTAACTATTAGAGATCATTTACAAGTAGGACAGGACCAATCATGATGTGATTAATACTTCCTTCCCTACAATTTCTAGTATCTTTAAAAAGACAAAAATGGGGACAGAAATAATTTCCAAATTCAATAGGAAGAGCTTCCATCCTAATCTGTAGCAGCTGAGTATCCTCTGTTCAAAAGCAGGAGTATCTTTTAAATCTTCTTCAAGGCCTGTATTTGCTGCTGGTGCAGATATGGGGAACCACAATTGCATATGTGCACACAAACATGCATACCGTAAATATACTTCTAAGTGAAGAAGTGATACATATTGCATTGGTAGGCATCTGTCTGTCTGTCTATCCTTCTTTTCATCCAAATATTAGGGAACCCTAAACTCAAACACTGAGCTGGCTACTAAACTAAGCACAACTATTTCGTTGCATTTTGTGATTCAGCATTTACCAACTTGAATTTGATTAAAAGATTCAATTCAACATTTCAATACAGAATATACAGATGTACAAAAGCTCATCAAATCTATAATCATTTCAAAATAATTTGATTCCACTTGAGACATCAAATCAATTCAGAGACTGATTTGCAATGTGAAGTAGTGGTTTTTTTCAGTTTCTATCAAAGTTTTAGATTCCAGTTTCCCATATTCTGTTGTATACCAGAACAGAGCTGATATTAAATTAAGAAGGAATAATTTTTTATGTATATTTTGTGAATCTTGATTGCATTTGAAGTAAAAACCACAAACAACCTGGAAAGTTAAGACAATAAAACAAGGAGAATTACTCAATTGCATGGTACTTATAAAGAACAAAGTAAAAAAAATAGAGAAGATTCTGTGCTTGGGGTCAAGGCAGAGGACTGGGAGTAATAGTTTCATCCTAAAGAATGAAAAGAACCCAAATTATGCTCCCTGGCTATTCAATCTAGTTGACTGGTAAGCCAGGAGCCATGCTGTCCTGGCATGCAAAAATCAAGGTACCAGAAAGGGTTGATGTTGTAATCAATGAATCTGTCCCAGGAAGCTATCAGTCATTCAAGCTAGATCACACTAAGAGCCCAATGTCATGTAGGTCAATACTACTTTTATTGTAAAGCTATAGTAACAGAATCTTGCAAGTCTGAAACATGCTTTCCCCCTCTTCCCTGTATCTTCTTGAGAATTAGGGAGGGATTTGTCTGAGATTTGTTTACTCAAGTTACATTCCTGCCCTGGACTCTGTCCTCTTTTATCTGACTTTGTTTTTTTTTGATAGCAGCTCTTTCTCCTGCTCCTCAAGGCCTTTCCTTCCACCCTCTACAGAAGTATATTCTCCCAGAGTGTACAATCTTTCCAGCTCAGCTAAAACTATGTATTTTTTTCCACAGATAGACTCATGGGCAGATGATTATTTGCCAATCAGATAAACAGTGGTATTTTTAGGAGAGAAGCTATCTTTAATCTATCTGCTGGTGGAATCCCATTTAGCAATAAGACTTTAACTCATCCACAGGCCATAGGGAAGTTATTATTTCTAATAGTCTCACAAGTTTCTGATTTTGCATCTTTCTCAAGAAAGTTCTTCAGCCAAGCTTTCAGCTTCATGTTCATGAAAAAAAGTGTAACTATATACGAACAAGGAATGACTAGGGGAATGATGCCCATGAAAGATGTATACAAAGAAGATGACTCCTGCCTGCTGTGAGCTCCAGTACACCCATTTTTGGCCTGCAGTTCTTGATGCGTTTGTCCAGGACAATCCGCCTTTGGATTGAACAAGATTCCCCATCCCTCATCTTAGTCAACAGACAGCAAAGCATCCATTTTACTTTGCTGGCAGCAGTCCCATTTCTCAGTAGTATTTAGTCTCTATACAGTGTTCTTTGTATAACTCGCTCACACATGCTCTCTCCTTCAGAGAAAGCCTTGTCAAAGAAAATGATCCACCTATATAACAAGAATGAACTTTTCTCTATTTATTACTTTCCAGGGCTGAATCCAAACTTGTTTCTTTTCAAAGAAATAAGCTTTCCAATGCAGGCAAATGGAAAATCAATCTGCCTTACCAGTTGAAAACTACACTGACAGAATTTATAGCTTCGCTACTGCATCCTTCCTCTGCAAGATGGATATATTGGGTGAATATGTATTATATTCTTCTCAGTTGAGGAGCAGAAGTGCCTGAAGAAAAAAACCTAGCTACTAGAATCCAGACAGATTGGTACCCTTTGCATGAAATGTACCTGAAATGAGAAAATTTCTTCAAACAGCAAATAATAAGACTCCATAAAGTAAAAGCCAAGTGGAAGTGCGGTAGACTTCACTGCAACCAAATGAGCATCCTCCAGAATCCATGCTAGCTGGATATTTATTAAGGATAGAGGAGTCAAAACATATATTCAAAATACATTTGAAGAGCGCCAGTTTAAAGCAGGCTGGTTTACTCATCAAATAAACATCTTTGTTGATCTCTTACAAAATATACACCATGGCCAATTTAATTATGATTCATTCAGTTATTCCTTCACGTGAAATTCTAGTTCATCCTGGGAAATAATTGTTCTCAGAAGATTGGCCAAAGGTGCTCTAATAATTAAGAATATTGTAAAATCACACATGAAACATATAAGTTGAATTTGCTAGGCTAAAATGTGGTTTGCTCTTTGTGGTACAATGTGAGACATCAGTACAAGCTAATTTATTCACATTCCACTGATTGTACTGGTTTTGAGTAATCTCCTGAAAGTAATAATTTTCCCAATAGACATTAACATCTTCAGTAATGGTGAAAATGGCCCTTAAATTGGTGTTTTCCACAAATTTTTAGCACTCAATATTTAATGTAGCCATGACTTCTGCTGATTTCTCTATCATATTCACCTAAAAAGGCAAAACAGTCACTATCATTAAAAATGAAGTTAGTTCTATTCCTTCTTTTTCTTAACTATGTTAGGGATGCAAGAGCATTTAAGTTTCACGTAGGTGTTATAGAATACATTTTATAGAATAATTTTTACATATTTATGTATATCTGTTGTTTGTGGGTATAGGTTATCCTGAGGTTTCCAAGGTAGCCAGTTAAAATAATTTATTTTATTAATGATAATTAATAAATTATCCTCAATGATACAGCTATAAAAAGTCAGTTTATACTTATATAAACTTGAACAAATATCTTGATTATAGGCCTCACATAAGGTCATCTAGTTTCATAACTCTTCAGATGTTTGACCCTCCTTCAGTAACTGGCTAACATCAGAGTTTCTGAAGACTCAAGTCTGAGTATGCACTGACCTAGGGCACAAAAGAGGCATGGTGTTGAGAGCATTTAGACACTCAGCTTGGTCAGTGCTGCCATGCAACAGGGTGAACTCCTGTTGTTTGCCTCAGCTCCTGCCAACCTAGCAATTCAAAAGCATGCACATGCAAGTAGATAAATAGGTACTGCATACTTTGGCGGAAAAGATAACAGCATCTGTGTACTTTTGGCATCTAGTCATGCCAGCCACATGACCACAGAAGCATTTCCAGACGAACATTGGCTCTTCGGCTTGGAAACAGAGATGAGTACCACACCCTAGAGTTGTCACAACTGGCAGGGAAACCTTTACCTTTACTTGGGGCACCAACCCCAGCCTTCCCAAAAACAAAGGTCACAAGCAAAATGGCTTACATTTCATCTACCTTTCATTTCAATGCAGGATTTTAGGTATTTCTGCATTGAGGCTTAGCAATTTTCAGTTGACTGTAATTGGCAACTCTGCTCCAGAGCAACAGTGGACCATGTTGTAGTTGCTAAGGTCACTTCACGCAGAGCAGATATGAATTCATTTTAAACATGGAGATCTTCACCTCAGTGAGATGGTGCCATTAGCCAATGTAGCCTTGGGGCATCACATACCCTTGAGCTGGCACTGCATGCACATGTGTATACAAGCTTCCCAAGTCTCATCTTGCACTCTTTTGTGATTCCACTTTCTGCTATTCTTTTCTAAGGCTAGAATGTGGAGAATGCCTACACTTTTTGTACCGTAAGAGTCTTGACTGAGGATCTTTGCCACCTTCAATCATCACATACGTTTCTTTCTTTCTCCATTTCCTTTAAAGTATTTTCCCCATATACTTTGACTGAATGCTCAAATAATTGCAGCAGAAGAATACTGGTAATATTCATGAGCTCAGACAGTACAGAAAAAATACATCAGATATGAAGAATTTTTATAATGGTTCTTTGTGGCAGTTCAGCTCCAGGCCTGTTCAACTTCATGACATTTAATTGTATAATAAAACTAATATTTTAAAATAAAAACAGTAAATAAAATGAAAAGACTGGCTGGTTTAAAAGTTGGATAATTTCTCGCTTTCTACCAGCCTGTATGATTCTTGAGCAATTTTCATTCTGCAGTGATTCAGCTTTATAGTCTGTGTTTCTCATGAACACAGATTTTTGCTTTACTCTTTCTTCCATTACTACTGTCATAGAGGTTCTGCATTCTTCTTCCACACTTCATGACAATAAGCTGTTATTTCACAGGCTTGTTTCAATCACAAGAGGAATGGAGGCTTGGCAACTTAGCAGCTCCTTCTCATAGCAGCCTCTTTTATTTAAAAAAAATGTGGATGAGAAGAATAGCATTGGACTTTCTTTTTCCTTTGTTGTGGGTTGAAATATTTTATTTTGTAACCAGAGGTAACACAAGATGGGGCCCTGTTACCATTTTTTGCGTCTGCTAATCAGTCCGTCTGAAGCTGGATTTCTGGTTGAAGAAATCAAGTTCATATTCCAGTTTTTCAAAGTGTACTGCTTATAGGTTAATTTTAAATTATTTTGAGAGTCTGAGGATTGGAAAGACTACTTTGCAGAGCCCATAGATTCATGCAAATGATTGGTATCTACAGAATGTAAGGAATGATTTTTAAAAAAGGAATAAATAGGGCTACTAACTGTGATCTGAAATATTATGTGGCTAAATCAAATAATGAAAATTGAAATTAACAATGTCCAAATGCACATGTGGAAAAAGATTCTTGTCGAAAATTACAAATACAAAAAGACCAACAGGTCACCCAGTCTATAATACAATAAAAACATACAGATTATAGCTATACTAAATTTTCTAGTGTAGCATGACCAAATAAACTACCTTAACAAATTACTGTACAGAAAAAAAGAATGTAGAATTAATTCCAAATGCAAATAGTGCATGAACATGCTAATTGGAGGAACAAGCTATTCTTCTGAGAAAGCCGTAGTGAATGAAATTACAGAAAAACAAAGCTATGCAGAAATTACAGCCATGATCAAGCCTGTGAAACACCTCCTGTGACATTAGAGAAGAAAATTATGCAGGAGCGCCACCACTGTGCTTTTTTTAACGTTCTACGAGCCAGACCTAAAGCAGATACGATGCTGGATTTGCAAGCTAACTGATGGATATAAATGCAGTGGATTTCACAAGCGTTAGAGAATCAAAATGTATTCTGACGTATTAAGTCATATATTCAAGCTGTGCAAGGTAACGCTTTTCAAGGATATTCCCTTGATTGTAGTCACTGACAAGTGATTTGACATTTTTCACAGAGTTAAATCTGAATGTAAAGTTAAAATATTCCTTGCCATTGAAAGGACTGTGAAAGCAGAAGAAATTGAGCATGAATTCCCAAATTGCAACTGAGAGAGATAGATACCTGTGGAATATAGTTTGCATTACCCCAATAGGAAAAAAGTCTTCTGTCTATTGAGTGTACAACCAGTGAAGGTCTCATGGGTCTGTTCAAGAAAAAAACGATGTGTTAGACAGCAACGGAAAGCTTGGGGTGAAGTAGATAAATAACAGCTTATTGTGAAAGAGAAACAAGCCAAAACCAACTTTTAAAGTCAAGCATGCAAGCATCCTGAAAGTATCAAAGAATTAGAACGATGGGAGTTGACTGGATACATTAAATATCCACATGTCCAGTTACAATCAATGGTGAAGATCGTATTAAGGCCAAAATAACAACAGTGAATTTATTAAGGAAAGAAAGTCAGCGAGAGCCTGAAAAAACACTTGACCTTGTGCACAGTGTGTGTGTGTTTATGTGTGTGCATCTCCGTGTGTTTGTCTGTGTGTGTGTGTGGTCTAATAAGTTGGAGACAACAGCTACTTTGTAACGTTTAAAGATGATTATCCACATGTACTATGAAACACAAGGGTAAATGAGAAAATAAGGACTTTATATGCTTGTAATTCTGAATACAGTAGGTTTCAGTAGAAACCACTCATTTTTGTGGACAGATAGTTGAGGCAAAGCCCTAACAAAGAAGTAGACTATTTCAGAGTTCAAAGTATCGAAGACAACGAAGCATGTTTCTGAATAAGAATAATAAAAAAAAAATGTTTCTCTCTAGATTACATAAACATTATAGAAATGGAGTAGGAGAAAGAAAAAAATTGTGACAAAGACAACCAGAGATGCGTTGTTAGATGCAGTTTTTCTAAAAAATGTGAATCACTGCTGCTTATCACTAAAATTTCAAAAACAGTCAGCAAATAGTTGTCTAGTTTCCTTCAGGTAACCTCAGCTCCTGATGGCAATATCAACTCCTGTTCGTGCAGCAATATTAAAAGTTATTTGACAGGATTTCTTTTCTTCTATTATGCTTTTTCTTCTTCAACTTACAACCTTGATATTCCCTGTTGAGCTAGTTACTAATCAGGCCTAACCTGAAGCCCAACAAATTTTGCCAACTGCTGCAAGCCACACACAGAACTTTTGCATGTATTCAAAAGGAAAATGTATTCGGCTACGAAACAGAGTAGTGGAAGGCCCTTTGCTGGGATACAGCATAAAAGCTTGGACTGAGAAAACTTCAGTCCTCAAGTCAAGCACGACTCGTTAGTAACAGCATTTCATGAAAATCTCACAGGCAAGATGAATTCATTTTCAAGAAATCTCAGTAAATCCAAACAAAATGAAGACAGAGATCTAAAGGAAATTTTGAAGATGATGCATCCTCAAAGCCAGAGACTGAGTTCGCATTGAGTCAGTTGAGGTTCAGGGAGGAAGGCCACCTAGTATAATTCAAAATGCTGATATCATAAGCTACCTCACCTTCTGCAAATATATCGGTTTTTTATCCAGAGCTTCCTCTCAATTATAGATATAGAACTTTCTTTCCATACTTGATGTCTATGTCTCTGTTGGAGTTAAGTTATGAAATACTCCTTGTGATCATGTACTATGTATTTTGATGAAACCAAATGACATCTGTAAGAAGTAAGATTACTATACTGATTCCCAAAAGACTAGATGACAGCAGAAGGACATAACTTTTGCTTTGCTACCAATTTCTGGTTACCCGGATTTGTGCAGTTCCAATCTGATAGCTGCAATCATTGTGTGTGTATAATCAGAATAGACAAATTAAGCCAATACCATTGCATCATAGGGAGATTATATACATACTCAGAAATATTAATAGTCCTGTGCATATATCTGTGCAGGCATCTCAGTCCTATTCAAGAAGAATGATGAGATTGAGTTGGCAAACTAATGTGCTGCTATTATGTATTTCACCATCAACAGATTTTTGCTTAACAAATTCATATTCTAAACTCTCTTTCAAAGACAAAAAGTACAAAGGTTAAGAGTGCAGCTACAGTTTCCATGAGGATAAAAATATGGCCCATCATTGGAGGTCAGAGGTGAAACTAATTTTGGCTAAAGTCAGTGCCACTTAGAGACAATGAACTCAAAAACCCAATTGAAATGTGTGAAATTTCTGACAACCTCTTGTTAGCACAGAACATGAATTATTAAACATGCACCAAACTCTGGGAACGTGGAAAAAGCAGAATTACTGTTACGGAAAAGATTCTTTAATACCCTGCCCTTAAGGAGGGGAGCAATGTGAGAAAGAGACTCAGAGTAACTCCAGCTTAATGATGCCAAGTATAAGTTGACCTGCAGAATTGTTTCGGCAAAACTTTGAAGTTTCTGTGACATTATCCGACAAACAACAAAGATTACTCCAGAAAGCTAATCAATTCTTGCTTCCTGAATTTTGTATACTTTACTTCCTTCTCATTGCATTCAGCATCCAGTGTTGATTCAATATTTGTGTAAAATGTTTAATCCTGTAATGTAAGCCTATTTGCTTTATCATACAAGTACAGTAAACATTTCACACTCATACATTTCTCAAAAGTATCCTAAGTATATTAGAATAGTGGATATGAAATTGTGGGCAATCATCTCTAACTTTGCAAGAACTTTGTTAAAATGTTTGGGGTAAAAGTGAGTTTGGTTCCCCTTATAGCAACCTAAGGGGGCGTGGTGGTGCAAGTGGTCAAGAGCTCAGTTTGCCGGCTGGAAGGCCGGTGGCCCGGGATCGCGACCCAGCGTTGCCGCGCAGCA
>JANHZU010002688.1:8521-19103 GCA_032468055.1 Acrochordus granulatus | reverse complement strand
GAACAGGAGAATGGAAAAGTCATCAGCCAGTGTAAGTCACAACCCCAAATTGTTGATATAACGAAATCAGTAGGAAACTGAAACTATTGGCACGAGGGGAAACCTACCTGGGCCACTAAATGTCATCCCTGCACTATGGCCAAGCCAGAAGAAAATAATTTTTGCAATTCATGGCAAATGACATTATGCGGATATAGCAATGTGCTGATGTGGAACAGGTTCAAATCTACCAATGAAGATCCTTACTTAGCATTCACTTACATGCCAAATGTTTCGTCTCCAGAGTAAGAATGGAGACAAACATCTTGAAAATTTAAGATTTAACTTTTGTACTAAACTTCCAGAAAACCTGATACGGGCAATGAGGTTTTAGGCAAGCTGCACACAGCCTTTAACATTTACTGTTACCTAGAGATACATACAGCAACATCTATATAGGGTGTGGATTTCTTCCCAGAATCTTATTGACTGAAACTTGGCTAGGTTGAGAAAGAGGTGAGATAGAAAAAGCAAATAAATAAAGAAAAACAGACTGAAAAACAGCTGAAAAAACACATCTATTACTGCTGTGTTTCACTCTTAATAACCTAATAATCCTTTGACGCAGATTTAGAGTTCATTATGCAGAGTTCAGAGTTAAAATATTTTCCATTCTTTCCAATTTCAGCATGTATAAGTTAAAACATGTAATTTCTGGAAAATTCATTTTCCCTTATTATTGCAACACTTTGCAGAGAAAGCAGAAGTGACTTTTTTGGCAACTGTGAATTTTATCTAGTAAAACTTCCACATCTGTTTTTGTAATAAGCCAAACAGGGTATGAAAATCATTTTTGTTCACCCGTTTCATATTTTTAGTGGTTTTATCACCTATGGACTATACCCTACTTCTGAAATGAAATTGGAGAAAAATAAAATGTTAATGTCTAAAAGACTTATATTATCCAACTGTACTCAAACATTTTGTTTTCCTACAAGCAGAAATGTTGTTTTGGTGGTTTTATTTCTTTGAATAAGGAAAGAGATAGATTGCTTAGAGAGCTATACTTAGTAAAGACATTTATTTGTAAGAAATTCATAAGAAATGCCTTCTGCTAGATCTCCTCTTTCCTTCTCTACAGCATTTTACAAACCATAATCTGCATAGGGATACAGTGACCTGACTTTTGTAGTTATCTGATATCTTTACCACAGTCTTCTTCAACCAGATGCCTTTCGCATGTGTTGGGACTGTAATTTCCAGGATTTTCCAGCAAATGCCATAAAGGTTTAGAAATTCTGGAAACTGTGGTCCAAACACTTGAGGTTTGCAAGCACGAAAAGGCTTTGATTGCCCACTTGTGGCCAGCACTTGATTCCTGCCTGAGGGTGCACCTGTGAGAAAAAGCAGAAAATGGCAAAATGGCACCAAGATTTTTTCTTCTTCTATCCCAAATGTTGTCTTCCATTAAGGCAAGGGCCATTTTTGTCCCCTAAATTAGAAAAAGAGGAATGTTCAAATATTTTAGAGTAATTTTGTCTGAGGTACAACACACATTTAGTTGAACTAAATATGTAGAAATGGCTGAAAATGTATTCATGGTGATATATAAAACTCATGGTATATACTATCTGATAATAGTTTGTGAAATATCAGTGGACGAATCCTGAATCCATAGCATCATAGCATTGGAGAAGTCTTTATCAGCATGCTGGCTGGGGAATTTTGGGAGTTGAAGTCCACACATCTTAAATTCCCCAAAGCTGGAAACATTGATCTTAACCAACTCATCAAGTTTAATGCAGGAAAAGTATAGCTTTGGTAACTCTAACAGATGTTGTATTTGGTTAGAAAACTGCAGGTAATAATAGTTCACCTCCTCTCTAGATAATTAGTTCCATTGCTGAGGTGAATTTACTATTTTATTTATTTATTTGTATCTCTCCCTTATTATTTTTACAAATAACCCAAAACGGTGAACATATCCGACACACTTCTTCCTCCTAGTTTCCCCACAACAACCCTGTGAGGTGAGTTGGGCTGAGAGATGATGACTGCCCAAGTTCACCCAACTGGCTTTCATGGCAAAGGTGGAACGTCCCAGTTTCTAGCCTGTTACCTTAACGACTAGACCAAGCTGGGTCCCTTTCTATTTTATTTTAATTTACTCTCCATACATTCCTTCCAGAATTCAACCCAAAAGCCATCAAGTCTTGCCATCTGAGACTGAACAAAAAAAAAACCCACAATTTTGGGGCAGCGTCTTTTTGGTATTTAAAATGCTTTCACGTTCCCCTCAAAATTTCTCTCTGCTCATGTCACCTTGGCAGGTATCAGTGATATATCTCTGATTTGTAGAGAAGGCTTAATTTAAATATGGCCATTCAGCCTTGAATTATTATTGTTTCCTGTCTTCTTGATTCAATATTTGTTGATATGTTCCCATATAAAGGAAGACAGAAGACAGTTTTGCTGAGAAATAAATTAGTTTACTAAAGAACATTACTAAATTCAATTTCATTGCCAGCTTATATTGATACAGCAAACCTTCAGCTGAATCATTTCTTTCCAACAATGTCCTGGGAGCAATTTGCATCTCATCTAGACCTAGTTTTACACATGCACACAAGCTAATAATTCGATTTTTTTCTTTAATTTTCCTATTATTCCAAACTTTATAGAAACAAAATCCCTTGGCCTTATGAAAACTGCAGTAATTAAGGAAAGGCTCTCAACTTCTGTCCTCTGCCAGGGAGAACAGATAGTTGAATGCCTTTCATGCCCTTTAGCTGGCATCTCAATTCCCAAGACTTTAGTTTAAATTAATTAATTAAACACTCCATTTGCACCAATCAAGCGGCTGTCTTAAATTTTGTCTTATCCTCCATTGTGGTCTCAGAAAATTAACATATAATTGAATACAGTGATGCAGATTTAGATCATTGCATATAGCCTCCACTGAAAACAAAAAAGGGAACAATTACACAATTGTTTAGTTTAGCATTGAGTGAAGAAAAGTCAATCAGTTTTGATTATGTGAACAGCCTGACTTTGGGCCAGTCGTTCTCTGTCAGCCCACAATATCAGTCCTGGGTGACAAGCCTCTCAGTCAGTTTTTGTCACAACCAATGGATCAACACTAGGAAGAAAAAATAATAAGGCAGTATACTTAGTCCTTGACTTATGATCCCAACTGGGACCAGAATTTCTGTCAAGGCAGCCTTTAAGTGAGTCACACCCAATTTTACTACCTTTTTTTGCCACAGTTGTTAAGCAAATCACTCGGATCGTTAAGTGAATCACACAATCGTTAAGCAAATCTTACTTTCCCCGTTGACTCTGCTGGGAAGGTTGAAAATAACAATCCCATGACCCTGGGACTCTGCAACCTTTGTAAATATATACTGGTTTCCAAGTGCCCAAATTTTGATCAAACAAATGTGGGGCTGCTGTGATGGTCGTAAGTGCGAAGACCAGTCATAAGTAACTTTTTTCATTGCCACTGTAACTTCAAATGGTTGCTAAATGAATGGTTCTTAAGTCAAAGACTTATATTTGTGTACATGTTGATACAAAGCAAGGGAAGATAATGGGAATTCTTGGCCGTATGACATAAGCGACTCCCTAAGAACACAACCCCAAGGAGAATGGGGAGGATCAGCCGGGATGGATGGTGGTTCTTCAGACAACACACCTTCAGTGGCTTTGTCCAGCTGAAGCTGTCAAGAGAAATACTGGGTGGCCTATATTGTGGGACAATATGGGGCTGCAGCTCCCTTTATAGCATGAGCATTATAATTCCAATGTCAGTAATAATACTAATCCAGTGACAAATATAGTTGGCTTTCAGTGGATGAGTATTTACAGGCCTCAGCATTTTCACCATTCTCCTTTGCATCAAATCAAAATGTTTTAACTAGCAATATTTTAATAGTTTTCCTTTCTTTCAAGTGCACTCATAATCTTGGTTCTGAACTCCAGAATGAACAGAGAAGAGCAGCCTAGTGAGTCTTCACTGCTGCAGAATCAAAATGCCTCCTAGTTTGGCATTAAACAGTGCTGGCTTTGGGCTGAAGCCAATATCTTTTTGTTTCATCACAGACACAGCGTAGTGTTACCGGAATTTTGCTCATACAATTAAAAGTTATTTCTGGTTTCTCAGATCATATTCCCAATTCTCTTGCTTAAAAAATAAAGACATTTCAGTTCTACTACTTCACATCCCTCACTAATAATTCCCTAAGATGCTCTAATCAAATTAAACCAATTTCAGACATTTCATTAAGACCAAATATAGATACAGTCATGTTCTAAAACTACTATTGTTTATACATGATATTCTTAAATTTTAGATGATTGATGATGATGAAGAAGAAGATAATTTTACAGCATTTTCATCACTGCAGAGATTTAGCCTGAGAGAACCTCTACTCTGCATAGTTTCAGGCTATTTAAGTGCAATTCTGGTTCTTAATCCTTACAATATTTAGCAATTGACTAATAATATATCAAACTCATATATCAACCTCATTGCTCTCAAGTTGGGCTATAGCTTTCTATCTGTGATTTAGGGCTTACAAGAAAAGAAATCATCTATTCACTATGTACAGCAAGGTACAGTAAACTTGAATCTATCAAAAATCAAATCTCAAAATTTGAGGCAAAAACACAATAGCTTTCTTTAAAAAGGAAATCAGAGGAAGAGAGTTTAGGTCAGCATTAACAGCAAGTGAATTATTTACGCAGTTGAAGAAATCAGAGAATCTCCAGATTCTCCTTTGTAGAATGCACATTTTTCTATACCCATGATTCCAAAATACTTTTAAATCAGTGCAGAATGAGGCAGAAGCAACACTTAGCAATGGCCTTTATCCCTGCTAATGTTTATCTTGTTTCTGTATTCAGTTCTTATATATTGTATTCTGCCTTAAGAATGAAACTGAATACTGGCCTGTGCAGTTCAACTGCAATATTAAATTTAAGGTTTGAGCTTATTGAACTATTGGCTTTATTTTATTTGTGTTGGTTTGAGATGTTACATAGTGGAATGGTAATTGTTTCCAAAATTGATGTTTTCTTCTGACATCTATTTCACAGTTAGCCTGAGGTCTTGGAACTCAGGTTGCCATGGAAAATTGGCACATCATTACTCCAATCGGGGTTGGCAACTTGGCATTCATAACTTCCCACAGACATCTACCTCGCTCAAAACTGTCAACATTTTGCAATGATATATCATTTGGGAATGTTAGAAACTTGCAAGATCTTTCAGAAATATTGGAAAAATTCGGGATTTGTTTGGGAGATCTCACATGAGATGCTGGTGACCTCATAAGGTTTTAGATTTCTGGACTGGAGTGAGTACATGTGCAGCCATGTGATGGCATCCAAGTCTAAAAGGGATTTCAAGTCCCTGCACTAAAATATGGGCAAAGGATAATTTTGCTGAATTCTTGGATTCTTTGTTCTTCTCCAAGAGAAAGTATACAAATGCCTTTTTTCAGCATTGAAGTAGTTGGTGATAATTTACTTATGCTCCATATTATCTTCATAAAAATGATAAGAGAGAGAATCTGTTTTCCTTGCCTAATTCTCAAGAAATTAAATTTTCAAGAAAAAAGCAGCATTATTGCCTGCGGGGGGCAGTCTGGCAGAGACCCTAAGCTAATGTACTGAGCAGCTGGCCTAAAACAGAGAGTTCACGCACATCCTTTCCCCAGAAGGCGAGGCAGCAATGGCCATGATATTACCTAAAATATTTGGCTTCAGATGATCCTGCAAAATGATCGCAGTCTGTTTTTTTCTGCCTGGAGTAGTTCAACATTTTATGGCTTATTTTCTTAAGCATCTGCCATTTCCTCTGAAAAGTTTCCTAAGTGTGTGTGGTTGATTAGAAAAATAAAAAGAAAATCAGTTTCTCTCACCTTTCCTTGCCACAACAAAATCCAGGAGATTTGGTAGTGTAGACTGACTTCGTGTTGTTTGTTATTTTTAGTTCAGTACAAATAAATGAACACAGAAATGGAATGAGCAGATGCACTCACACAAACACAGCCACACAGAGACACACTTCTAAGTCTTCAGAATTTTTAAGGCAAAGCAGCAGCACACATTTCAGCAGAAATTGCAGCCAAGCTCTACATCTGGCCCACACACATTGCTAGTCTAGACTGATCAACCCAGACATTGTCATCCAGATGTTTCCAAATTAGGTTAGATCTCCGGATTAAAGAAGTGGGATCACTTAAACATTCCATTTATCTTAAACATATACTCTCTTATGACTGTAAGATGATTAAACAGTTTTTAATTTTTTTAATGGTGAAATTAAAAAAAAGACCTTTACATCACCAGCAGAGAAAACAATAGTGATTATATAATTAAAAATAAACGCTAGTAATTAAAGCCAATGTGACAAGGTAAAAACTTTATCAGAAGAAAAGATCTATATAAAGTGTTAAGTAACAATCACTAATTCAATCTTTAAATTTATAATTAAATCTAAAGCATATAGCAACGTATTTTTAAATAGCAAATTTCAAGTGCTTCAAAGTTGTTTCATTTCTTGTTTCATTCTTTTAAATATGCAAAGGGAAATTCAACCTGATCTGATAAATCACAGCAATCTTTAGTTAGTTAACTGAAGTTACCCAAATGTCTACATTTCAACTGGCTGATGAGCACATTCTTCTAGTCCCTTTTGGTTTTTTACAGTGGCTCTCTGGATTTGTTTGTTGTTTCTGAAGGAAAGTTTGTTCGTAATTTCCTGGCAATTCTGGGAGAAGACAAGAAGCAGAGGAATCAACCAATTGGGAGCCAAGGTTCATGCAGAATTAATATAATTATATTAGTCAATACTGTAGCCAAAATATGGAATGGACTCGAATCCAGGAAAGGGTTTTTTATGCCAGCTTAATTTCCAGTTAGTTTACACTGGGGGAGAAGCAGCTGAAGACCATGGTGTGGAAAAGCCCTCAGATACTCATTGCTTCATCATTTAAAATATTCTGAAAAACTCTTTAGAGATGAAGAACTGCTTGAAGAATTACAGAACTATGATAATCTCACAGTTTTCCAGACACTGTCAAGAGATGGTCGGCCAGGATGAGGTGAATCCAACATCTGGGATCCTTGGCAGAAAAATACTACCATTCTTGACATTTCTCCTTAAATGTCCTTAACTTCTCTGTTTCAATTCCAATAGTAAAAACAATGTTTGACTCCAGGTGTGCATTCTACTGAATCAACATTCCACTGAAATTAATGAGATATTTATTTAATCACAGCAGTAAGCTCAGCCCAACATTGTGCTCGCTGAGATCAAGTACAAGATAGTGCTCCCTCCCTACTCCATCTACAGAAACCAACTGGATCTTTCAGTAGTTGGAATAGGGCTGTGTCATTCATCACATTTGAAAAGCAAACTTTATTTAAGGGAGACCAGAACCAATTGCATGCACTATACAGTTTGTCCTCCAGCAGAAGTTAACAGCTGGGCAGATTTGAGAGGCTCAAGCTATTATTGTCTTCCCACAATATCTAAGAAGGTGCCACTTAAGGTGGTTGTCTCACTCTGTTACAAATTTTCTTAACGTCCCCTACCAGGATCTGGTGTAACATAAAACTGCTATGAATCCTAGATTCTAGGGATGATTGCATGTATTGGTGGAGGTTTCCCTGAATTATATTCTACTGCCTTATTTATTGTCCAGTTTTCAGTCATAATATTTATATTTATTAAATATAGAAAAAACTGATGTTACCCTAACCGTATATTTTACCAGCTACGCAAAATATTCTACACCCCAACTAGCTTTTCTGGAGTTTTTTAAAAGAGTCTACTTCATTTTCAAGCTTACTGTTGAATTTGGGTCTGAAAAAATACAAAATCGACATAGCCTAATTAGAGTTACAGTAAAACAAAAATACATATAATGTAGTGGTTAAAATGCTGGACTTGATGTGAAGAAATTGAGATTCAAATCCTCACTGCATTGTAGAACTCATTAGATGATTGTGTGATAGACCAATCATTCCTTCTTAGCCCAATCTATCTCCAGCATTGTTTTGGGATAACATAAGGGAATTATTTCCATGCATACTGTCTAGAGCTCTTAGAGAATATGCAGAATATACATAGAATAAATAAAGAATCATACAGAATCTTGCCTGATCACTAATGTAAATAGATTCTTGTCTATTAATGCTTATGTTACAATATCTTTCTTTAAAGTACGATGTTTTGATATGTTTGTTTTGTTTAGATGTATATTTTCCAGCAGTGAAAATATTAAACATCTATGGTTCCACATCATGTCAATGTCTGAAGCAGAGTGATAAATTATATCTAATTCTATCCCCACTGCAGCCCAGGTGCATTGTATTTTTATTTATTTAATTAATTTATACAATATACCATCCATCTCGCTGCTTAGGGTGACTCTAAGACATTGTTCTCTGAACCAAGTAATTCTGAAAAATCCAGTCACATCTCCAGAACTGACAAGAAAAATCCAAGAAGAATTTAAACAGAAGTTTGTTGCCCTTTTATGACTGACAAGATCTATAGTAAACAGGGAAATCATAGCAACATCCATTGATTTTAAAATGACCAGACAGTCAAAGCACCACCCCTTTTTATATGGGTGTAATACACATGGTTCAAGTTTAAAAGGATGGGGCTTTTGTTGTCCAATTGTATTTCTCACTTTGAGGCCAGTGATTGTCCCTGCAGACTATCTGATAGCATCCCATGTACTATGGTTGGCTTTGCTGAGTCTTCAGATACCTGAACATTGAAAAGAAATGTAAATTTTAATTTGTCATGCAATATAAGTCATTTTCTCTTTTTAAAACCCACTAAGTATAACTGCATTCATACAGTGACAAAACCTATTGCCCTTAAGACTGATTTACTGAGGTTGGCTTTACATTCTACGATAAGCTGTAGTCCATTTGACGGTGAATAAACCACAATGAAATGGATTCATATGACATACTAAACCACAACTAAAGAAATTATATTGTTTCGTACAATGTGGGAACCTCAGTTCATATCTACAGCTGTCTCTAAAATCTCCCCTTATATAGTCTTTTTCATAGCCCATATTGGTCTTGGAGATATTTTAAACCCTATGTGTTAAAGCAAAAAAAAACCCCAATTACATTGTTGGATTGCTTTGATTTAATATGTCTACTAACTTAAATGGGTTATATTTTAGAAAGAAAATATTTCTGGAGATCATTTTGTTTATTCCACATATGGGGAAGTCAGTGCCTTAATATAAGAAAACAATCAGGCTAAAAAAGAAATCAGTAGAAATGCTGTCTTGGAGCATCAAAGCTGAACATTCAATAATTGTGTCTAATTTTATTTTTTCTTGAAATTGCTGAGAGCAAATATATTGTTCAATTAACATACAAATTTTGATCTAGTTCTAATCTTGTATATAGGCAAAGTTCATTTCACAACTTAGCCAAAAATGTAAAGGGCTGTATGGTAAAATACAATATTTGAAAAAAATTAAACAGAACAAGTAGGATTTTTAAATTTTTGTTTCTTAACAAGAGCATCAGTGAATAGCAAGAGGAGGAGGTGTGGTCAATGCTGACCTCCTTTATTTTCCCCTTAGGAAACCAATTTAACAGTGTGATTATATGTCTGGGATGTAACTTCATTTGGATGTGGATCAAGTCTGGAGTTACTCAGCTTTTTGCAAAGTAGAATTATTTAAATTCTTGTTGAAGGCAGTTGCCTGCTTTATATCATTTTGAGCTCTCAGTTCAGAAACACAATGTTCTGGTTACTCTTGAACATGTTTTTTGTATCATGGTGCTTGTTTATGAAGCGATGGCAAATTGTAATCAAATGAAGTAATGGCTGAAGTGTCCTATAGGACTGAAAGTATGCATTTCATTCCAAAGAGGTGTAAGACCACATTTTGGAGGAAAGCTGTGAGGGTTTATACAATTACTATGATATTTTATGTACAGACTCACAGCTCCTAGTTAGTGAATATCGAAAGCTTATTTTCCGCATGTTAACTTACTCTAACACCAAGTGGTGCATAATACAAAAATCTTCTGATCAGGGATGCATCTATTCATTTGTTGTTTCATTCTATCAATGATAGAATTCTACACACTGTTGTTTTTTAAATTATAAGAAAATCTGTATTTATTATTATATGCAATTTTCCCTGACACATTCAATGTGTACATACATTGTAAACAGTTTGCTGAAATCAACACAATTTTGTAAGCAAGTGTACACCTTTTTCTGCAATAAAACTCCTTTATTGGCAGTCTTCTCTATATTTTTTGAAAAGCAAAAGTGAAAGCACTTCATTCATACCACTGAGATTTGCCACTGGACCTTCTAATCATTTTCTAAGACAGAACATATGGATATGAATTGCACTTTGCCCTTATCTACAGTGGGGCAAAAAAGTATTTAGTCAGCCACCAATTGTGAAAGTTCTCCCACTTAAAAAGATGAGAGAGGCCTGTAATTGTCATCATAGGTCGACCTCAACTGTGAGAGACAAAATGTGAAAACAAATCCAGACAATCACATTGTCTGATTCGGAAAGAATCTATTTGC
>JANHZU010002685.1:148640-158975 GCA_032468055.1 Acrochordus granulatus | reverse complement strand
TACTTGTTTCAGATGTTAGGGACAATCATTTCTTCATAAAATTCCATTGAAAATGATTTTTTTGTGAATATTTTTGGGGGCATGGAGCGGATCGTCTGACTTTCCATTGTTTCCTATGGGAAACCTCGTTTCGCTTTAAGAGCATTTCGGACTAAGAGCGTTCTCCCGGAATGGATCAGGCTCACAATCCAAGGTTCCACTGTACCACCATTTGGATTCTAATAATCTCCTAACCACTTTTCCAGTTTCTTAGTCATCTACTGAAATGCTAAAAGTAGCCTATTCTTGAAGTTGGGATATCATGCTTTGGTGTCAGAATATAATATTCTTTTACATTTTTTGGGGGAAAGGGGGCTAAGTATTGTTATCTTCCCAGAAAATCTCATTGTCCTCATGAGAAACTTACAAACAGTCAAGAAGCCACAGTATGGACAGAACTGAACATAAGTTAAATGATGCTGGATTGGAAGAAGATGAGTGTGGTTTTAACATTGAAGAAGAAACAGTAATAATTTTGACTATGTTAATAATACTATTCTGATACATGAAAATGCAAAGGATTTGTCAGCTCTAATAATAAAGTCAAGGAGCACAATGAAAAAATGAAACTAATATCAAATATAAAGAAGAGCAAACTAAAGTTAATAGGTGGAACAACCAGCCTTAGAACTGACAACACCGATATTGAAGTGGTAGATAGCTTCTGTTTTTTAGATCACCCAACAGTAAATGAATAAACAGTCAAGAAATACATCTCAGAAATACACTTGGTAGAACCTCCATGAAGTCTTGAAAAAGGGATTAAAATGCCACAAAATGTCTGTATCTATAAAGATCAGAATTGTGCAAACATGGTATTCCTTTAGACACTTAACAGAAGCAAAAATTGAATTTGAAGAAGCAAGATAGGAAGAATATTGATATTTTTGAACTTTGTGTTTGAGAAGATTCCCGAGAATACCATGGGCAGCCATGAAAACAAACAAATGGAAACAAATCTATAGCATGGAAGAAATCTTTCTTTTTCAAGAAGAGAGCTTTTGTTCTATGATATCACTGATAAGGTGGAAGCCAGAAATCTTTCCACAAAGTTTTTGACCCTTATATTTGCTTTATAACACTCATTCTTGGCTTTACATTGCACTACTTTACTCATAAAGACTCCTGAATTTTAAGTCCTTGCTAGGAATGGATTATCTTGAAATTATTTGTATTTTTGTATTTGGTAGGGCTCTGCTAAACATTCAGAGGACATGCTTCACAATGTGTATGAAGTACTCAGACGTCTCCATATGAACATGTATACACAATTACTTAATTTTGCCAGGAAGAAAGAGAATATACCTCTTCCAGATGTTTTACACCACCATAGGATTTACGTTTTTAAAGAACAGGGTTTATCCTTCAATATGGTCAACCTCCATGAAGCTATCTGACTTTAATTAAACAATCTTGGTATCCAAAGTTTTGGAAGACCAGCACTGTGCTATTCTTAGGAGGACCAAAAGAACAGAGACAGCTGCTAAAGTTGCATTGCTGGACAGCTCCTCCATTTCTTAATGTTCTTTCATATTTTCTTATGTAACATTTCCAGGAAAATATTTAATCATATTTTTGATATTCAAAAATTACCCACTAATGGATTGTTGGTTTTGTGTCATTGGAAATTAGTTCTTTATAGAATTAAAATCTGTGACTAATCAGAAAATGACTAACTTTTAAAGCTCTTTAATAGAGCTCAGGCAAAAGTAAACAGAAAATCCATTTGCATTTAGTAGAAATTGTGCAAACATCACTGAGAAACCTAAGATGCATCCCAATATCTGCAATAAAACACAGAGCTATGAAATTTAATATTTTCTTCAGGAAAGCAAAACCAACAAATATTAAAAAAACTGCCAAAACAGCTGGTCAAATTTTTAATTCATAGTGATACAATTTGATATAGTAGTAATTTATGTTAAAGAAGATGAGGCTATAGGAGACCCAGATTCATTAAAAATATTTTAAATGGAGGGATAGGATTTTTTAAAGATTCTGGGGGAAAGAAAATATCTGCATTCTGCAGATAAAAATCTCAGTTTAATAAAATCTCATAAAATCTCAGTTTAAATTGCCGAGACCTTGTACCTGCAAAGAGACTTTATAGTGAGACAATTACCCTGGCTTTATTTGCAGAGGATCCTATCCAAATGTTCAGCATTTGAAATGATCAGGTGGGTTAATACTTTTTATTCAAGACAGCAGTTCTGATTAATCAAAAGAGTTTTGTATTTGATATTTCCCATATACTGCTGTTTGTCAGCCACTGACCTCAGCAGACCACAAACATTAGCTGGCTGGGTGGTGGTGGTGGATTACAGTGTCATAGGATGCTGTGTAGAAAAAGAGGGAAGGTGATGGTATATGTGTGTGTGTCAAATGAACTCTTAAGAAGTTTTGGAAGGTCCTTGCATCTGTGCTAGCAATATGTGTCTTTGTACTGTTCTAAACAGATGTTTATTACGGGATCTTTTTAGTACCCAAACTAAAGATTCTGTTATCCTCCACATGCTAACTGTATATAACATAAGCTGTGGCAAACAGCACATGCATACTTTTAACTGCCACATGTAATCACTATGAACCTGCAGTCCCATGGCATGCAGATCAATGTTACGAGCATAAGGGGTTAAACATTAAAATGCACATGAAGAAGTTTGGCATTATTTCCATGCTTTTTCCTGCACACAAGCATTTTTCTTATAGGAAATGTGTCACATCTGAAACAGCTCTTAGGAGATGAAACAATGGGAATTTTTAAGTTGAAAGAATAGGCATGGCTTAAAACTATATTTAGCATATAATATTGAGCTGGCAAACATTTGTTCCAGTCCAATGGAACAAACTGCAAATAAATGACTGCTTCATCTCCCACGCGGGTGTTGTGGTGAAAAGAAGAGTCACATCGAAAAAGGTTTAGCAAATCTTTGCCTGAGAAATCTGAGCAGGAGGACCATACAGCTCTACAGTGATATCTACAGCTCAGACAAAAAAAAATTTCCATTACTAAAATACATTTTAGATCAGACATGTGAACAGTGATGGTGACAAAACAGAGCTCTCCATCATGATTTAAAATGGACATAAATATTGAATTTGCATATGTCCGCATACACACTCAGAGTCCTTTCACAGAGGTGAAATTATTGGCACAGAGGTGTAGCACAATTTAAATGGGGGAAGATAACTATGGACTTGCCTCTAACATTAAAAGAGGGGGCAGGGGCATTCAGATAGACAGAAAATATTGGCTGGGATCTAGTATCTGAACTTATACTTTGCTGCTATTGGCAAAAATATTTTTCTGCCTTAAAGATCTCTTGATCCAAATCATCTACTCATGCCAGATTTAAGCTCTGAAACTCCAATCCAATCTCTCCTTAAATAGATCCTGTCTATTCTGCTGTTTCACCATTAGTCAAAACTGACTTTCTCGCAATACATGATATTTTGTTGGGTGGAAGAAACGTGTCAGGCTCTTCCAACTGTGTCTCCTTCTATAACTCTGTCAGTGGTTAGGGCTGGGATCTGGGAATGGGGCCTGGTTGCTGCCTAACCTCAGACACCTTTCCTAGGGTTTGGCAAAGGTCTGCACATTTTTCCAAAGCAGCTCAGCTTTTCTTGAATTCTGAATTTCTAACACACCAGATGCCTTGCTTACTCACGTAGCATCCTGCCTTTCTTTTCAATCTGAGTATTCAAAGCAGCTTATTTTTAAAACAAAAAAATGAACAAAACAAAGTTCCCAATACATGAAACATAAGTAAAGCATTTAGAACACAAAAAGTTACACTTAAAAGGTCTACATTCTCTGAGTGTAAACCAGGCTTGTAGCATTAGGAATGTCTGTCTGCCTATGTATAAAACTCCAAGTAGCTGAGTAGCAAACACTCTCCTCTAGCCATTCTCCTCTTCTCCCTAAGGATTTTATAGCATATTCCGTCAAGTCTGCTCCTAATCAAGCTTCATTCAGTTTAACAGGAATCTATCCAGGTAGTTATACGTAAGATTACCATCTTTTGGCATGCCTAAATAACCCTGTCCACTTATAATATTTATCCTTTTAAATACTTTGGCTGCCCACCATTTCAGTTCAAATAAGGAACACAAACCCAGCTGAGTTTTCCTTTCAAAAGAAGCTGTTTGTTCTTTAGAGGTCAAGAACATATTTATGGGGTATTCTATTTAATCCCAGCCATTTCCAACCTCTTAAAATATGCTCAGAAATCAAGATGTCACGACTTAGACAGACTTACAATAGCACAGAACTGCTACTGTCCAGTTTTCATAGCTATTTCTTGAAATGAGTTGATGCTCACCTGGACAAAAGTACAGAGTTCTCTGCCAGTGGTGAAAGTTCTCTTGCCTGTGAAAAAGAGCTTCTGCATCAAAGTTTGAGTGAGGCTTGTCTGACTAACCTCCTCCCAAAGTAGAACTGTCAGAGACTGACCAGGAGGAGGAGGAGGAGCAGCAGCAGCAGATCAGCTGCTTTGCTTCACTGCAACTCCAGCCTGGTGCCTTTCCAGATGAGCTGGCAGTTCCTCCACCAAAAGCTTTTCAGCATTCTATTTAGCCATCATTTAAGGGCCTCTTAGTAGTTCAGAGGCCGAAAAGCCAAATGTTCGTCTGAAACTTATTCCACAAAGACCATTCTCACAGCATCCTAAGCAATGTATTCCTTCCAGCCAAGCCTTCTTCATTAGAGATTTTCAACTCTGACATGTTGCTCAAGAACCTGTTGAAAAACCCTTTTTTGCCCTCTCCTCCTGTTTCTTAATCTTTATACCACATGATTGCAGTTTAGTGTAAATTATTGAAATTTAAATATTTTTCTTTTAAATATAAGAGGGATCTGGGAGAATAGCTGTAAAAATAACCTATATGCACTGATAGGTCCTTTTCTCCACTAATGTGCATCACCATGTTTTAGGAGCAATAACCATTCCCATATACCTTCTGAGATTGATTTATGAGAATAAGACTAACTAAAAAGTTTGTACTTTTTAGCAGAAAATCCTATAGTTGTGGACTACATTAGAATAAGATCACAAAAGATGACAACTATAAACCACTTCCACCTGAGTGAGCAAGAGTTAAGCTCCATTTAAAGGACCCTACCTTTTTGAACTATTTTGCCTTGCAATTTATTATAGAATTATAGTTGAAGAGGGAAGGAGAGATAATTTTTTGAACTTACTTCTGAAAGGAAGACTGTACAGTATCTTGTTACCAGAAGTTATGCTTAATCTGAATAAGATCTTACATTTTCACCTGAAGGTATATATAATATTCTAAAAGGGACTGCATGGCTGCCACATCCAAATTTTGGATATGATTTCCAGAGATCTCAAAAAATTGGTATAAAATTACAACTCACACTTGCTAATTTATATTATTTATTAAATTTATATGCTCCGAAATCTGGAGACTCTAATGTGGCATAATTATTATTTCTAATTAAATACATGAATACATGGGGAATAATCTCAATTACCTTATTTACTTGAAAGGAAAATGATCTTGAATGTAAAATTATCTATCCACCCCTACAAACTCTTTGCCTCTGTAACTATATTTACTGAATCTAAATGATCCTCCCATTTTAAATACTTGATGAACATCTTTCTTGCAGATACAGTACACTTCATTTCAACGTAAATCCACTAAAATAATGATTTACAATTTGTTTTGGCACCAATCATTGCTTTTAGGAATGTAGTTTGAGTTACAGATGAACTTCTAAGAGGCATGCATATTTTTAATCCTTTCCATTTCCATAAAGTTCTGTGCTGGAGAATTTCTGTTCTTTTTGCCATGGCACCCAGAATTAACGTTTTCACTGAACTACCCATAGTGATAGAAGAGAACCATCAGCCACAAGGCGGATGGACTTAGTTTACAATGGCAGTGGGTACACAGATGGAAGACCTGAAAGATCAGATTAGGGACAGATAATCATGATAAAAATCTTTCAGTGTGGTTGGGAAGAGGCAATAGCAACTTGATGGCACATAATCAAATCAAAGAGTTGCCAAGGAACTGTCATATGGATAGTACTACCCACAATTAATATTCATTTGAAAATAAGCTTAAAAAGGCATTATATCATCATGGTGAATCAGAAGATCTTCTAAATTCCAGTAATGCCATGAGGAACATTAACCAGAAGTTGACTTTATATTGACATGAATGCATGTATGCACACAGTCATATTGTAATTCAAATATATGCAAAAACCTTTTTGAATTTCTGCAATCAGAAATCTCAGTTTTGAGTTATTTGAAAACACTTGAACAGTTATGGGTATTCCTGGAGACTGGCATTTATTTCCAATCACTGTGAGTCTTCCATCTGAGTTATATTAGTGTACCTTCAGGTCATTGTTGACTCCTAGCAACTACCTGGACTAAAGCACTCAACAGACTTCACATTTAAGGTGGAACTAAAACTCATGATCTCTGGGTTCCAGCCTGGTGTTTCAGCTACAGCCCAAAACTGGCTATTGAGTTAACACTGATATTCTTAGGTTAACCCAATTTATCTTCCTATACGTTCCCCTAATCAATCAGTACTGAATTCTGCTCAAAATTCTGCTGTATTGTTCAATACTGGGTCCAATCTGTAGATCATACTGGCTGAGATGCATATATGTACGTATAAATGTAAAACAGCATAACTTTAAATATTATCCTAAATTTACCAGGTATGTATATATGCACGATTATGTTAGGGGACAATCCATTGCCTGTATTCTGCATTTAATTTCTGTGAGATTTCATTGTTTACAGTTTAATTATAAAAGCAATAGGCTTGCCTAATGCTGTAACTGATAAGGGTTTGACATAAATATAAGATTAAAAAATGTCTTGTTGCAGGAAAATTACAAAACTTACATCTGAAAACATGTTAAAATCATTGGGGGAAACATACTATGAACAGAACCGTCTTAACCTACATATCAAAAGCTCCGTCAAAATTGATAGCCCTCTGAACAGAGTGGGAGGGATAGATACAATATCACTTATCTCCTGTTTACCATGCAGTCCTTTCAGCATTCCTAAGATGGGTTCACACTCATTTGCATGCTGATCCAGATGACCCCGAGGACACAGATTAACACCCAGGTGGTTTCAATGACTCTGAGTGTGTTTATGATTGGCTGATTGCTAGAAAGTAGAAATCCATTCATTCCCCATCAGATAGTTAGAACTGAAAAGCTTCTTGGATGAGAAGTGGAATGTCTCCCAGAAAAATCAAGAAAGTCCAGCTACCTTTTGAGAAGCACCTTTGGGATGCTGTTTTAAAGCAACTGTTCTTTTCTCCAAGTCTTTAGCCTGATGTCCAATGCAATATTTTAAGTAACATGACAATTAATTTTTAAACTTAATTCAATCACTTAGAGGTAAGTCTACCAACTGTGTCCTAAGTCTTTTAGACTATAACTTCCACTAATTTTAATCAATAATACAAAAGTCAGGCCAAATGGAGTTTTAGAATAGACGCCCTGAAAGACAACAAATGGTTTATATCTGCCTCTGTTCCATTTTCCTCCCTGTTTCCATATTCTACTGCTGACCTCCCATTAGTAGGTGGTCTTTTGGGAGCAGACTGTATTTGTGGGATGGTTGTACATAACACATCTTGGAGAATCATAATACAGAAAGTGGACATTTATGACTGAATGTAACTCCTCAAGCAGCGTAGGAATCCAACTTCAAGTATCTCCAATGAATATCTATACGATATTGCTTAGTCTTTGGTTTCATTGTCAAATAGCTTTTCTACAATCTGCCTTTCTGAAAGACCATTATTCCATGTCCTGTATTCTGGGATGACAGAGAAGAGGTTCTGGCACTTCTGTATGAAGATGCTGTTACATCCCAACTCAGTTGGGTTTTTCCCCTCAATTTCTATAATCTTTTTCAACATATAGTGTTTTAAAGTATCCCAATTAGCACAAAAAAGTGCAACTACTGTTTCCTGTCATTTGGAAACTATGCTTGTATTGATAAAGCTTAAAACAATGTGTTTTTTTTGTAGCCACCTCACATTGCTACTTCATATTCAGTTTATTATCAAGCATATTTCTTTGCCTTCTTCTCTTCTCCAGGCTAAGCAAACCCAATGCTTTTAATTGTTCATTGTATGCTTTTTTTCTTCCAGGTTCCTTATCTCCTTGGTTGCCTTCTTTGGTCCCATGCTAATCTGATAATGCCTTTCCTAAAATGAGGTGTTCCATCGTTGGCTGTAATATTCAAGATACATTACCAGTGCAATACATGAACAGCCACTTCTCTTGAGCTTGGCGCTAATCTTTAGTAGATGCAATCTAGGATTACATCTGCATTTTTTTGTAGCTAAGTCCCATCTTAGACTTATGTTCATCTAGGGATCCAAGGCATCAGGTTCTTTTAACATGTACTGATGCCCTCTATACCCTGCACCCTGTATTCATGTGTTTATTCTTCTTAACCTATATTTTAATGGAGTAAGAATTTGCTCCATTAAAATTCACCTTGCTAGTTTCATTGTTTCACCCTGTCAAGATTATCTTAAATCTGGATTCTGTCCTCTAAGATGTTTCCCGTACCTTTGTCTGAAAAACTGATGAGTTTATTTTCTAGCCTGTCATCCAAGTAATGTACAACATTTAGTTACTGAACAGCACAAAGTTTAGAATGAACCTTGCAATACACCACTCCACACTTCGCACCATTCAAGAAGTGATTCTATTAAATATAACTCAGTTTCTCCTCAATGTCTATGCATTTTCCCAAGGAGAAATATTATAGCAAACTTGCATCAAGAAATCTTATAAACATTTGTGAACAAACAAGTTACAAAAACCTCTGTGGAACTTGCCTTCCTGAATATGATCACTTCCAGATGTGCTGGGACTATAACTGATTGCAAAATTAACCAAGCAAACACTGTCCTTCTTCTTGGTTTGGGAAAATATGTACAATGGTATATATTTATGAAATACATTTAGAAGGTTCGGCTGTACATGGAAGTAAATTTACGCACCTCTATAAATATTAAGATGGGGAATTATATTTTGAAGTTACAAGAAGGTGGTACCACATCCACACACATATTAAAGCTCTGTTAAAAAGTGTGTGCATTTGTGATGGCCTACATTTTGGAGCATTTTTTCTGGGAGAAAGTGATAGTTTTCACAGATATTTGAACTTTAAAAAGTCTTTATTACAGACAAGTTTGCTCTTCTCACAATGTGACCGCTACAAATTGTGATACACTCTAATCACCAGTTGTGGGAGATCTGTTACAGATTCATTTTCTATCATAAATCCAGAGAAGTTATATGATTACATTAATCTGTTAGAAAAAAGGATTTCTTTATTACCAAACAACAAAAAACAAGATAGCACAAGGAGTCAATGTAACTCAAAGAATAAAATATTTCTTCTGAACATAAATATTTCTTCAAAATATGTATATAAATGGAACTTGGTTTCAGCACAGATCAGTGTAGAATTAGAATCAAGGCCTGAACTTGTAATTGTTTGAGATAGTTTGCAAATTTCAACATTACAGTAGCCCTGGGCATTATTTAAAAAATCTTCTATATATCATTAGTAGACCAAAGAACTTTACATATTAGGAAAGCAGACTGACTGCACCATTTCTTTAGGCACCCAGTGGGACTATTAAGTGATTTACTACACAGAATGGTAAACTGATCAGTCCAGTACATGAAAAATTGCCATTTAAAGGAGACCACGTCCCTCGATAAGGGTGCATTACTTCCAGTGTTTTCAATTACAATATTATACTTATATAAAACAGCAGCGTCCGTACTGCACATTAGTGTTAAGTGCAGCAAAGAAGCCATGATATTTAAAAAGCCTCTAACTGGTAATGAGATAACCACCACTGCAAAGACAGCTTCACGCTGCTTTTAAGACCCAAAGAACATTTTGATTTGTAAAAAGATATTATTCAAAAATAAGAGGCAATTGTTAATAAACTGAGTAAGGTTTGAGTTCAATGGACAAACAAACAGATACAATTTCCCAAACAGTAAAAGAAAAAGGTCTGCAAAAGGCACAAGAGGACCAAATTGTAAGCACCCTGTACTATAAGTATGATCCTGGACTTGAAGAAGAGGAAGAAGAGAAGATGGTTAAAACATTCAAATAGTCTTCCAGACATCAGAAATGTCCCAGTTTTGAACCTCAAGTATGCCAACACACATTTCCACTGAACTGTAAAGCATTCAGAAGACAGCTAAGACAACAGTGTTTAACTCCCAGTGTCACCCAATTTTCA
>JANHZU010002685.1:130145-140663 GCA_032468055.1 Acrochordus granulatus | reverse complement strand
TCTACAGGTTGCCATTTAATTGTAGTAGTTGCTCTAGACAGCAGTAGCCACTCTAGAAGTCTGGTATGCTGCAAACGTGGCAACACAGCAGCTATGCCATAAAAGATTTCCCCCTCTGTGGGGCTCATGTCACCTGCCGTCCTTCCACTGGTTGGGGAAACAAGCTGAGCTTCTCACCCAGAACACCTGTCTTCCCATGCAAGCATTCCTCTTGTACACTTTGCTTTCAATCTAATTGTGGATTTTAGTTGCCCCTTCTGCTGTTTCAGAGTTGATGTGCTTGACTTCTGTGGTTTAAATCTTCTTTACCAAACTTTTCAAAACAGGTGGCTGTGAATGGCATTGCAGTTATTCCCCCATATAGTAACAGTCAAGTTGAAGTTAATATCTATGGGACAATAATGCATGAAGTCAAATTCTTGCAACAGGATCATACAATTGTCTTCACTCCAAGCAACAATGAATTCACATTACAACTTAGCCCAAAGAGCTTTGCCTCAAAAATGTATGGACTTTGTGGTAAGTTACAAAAATCATTCCTGAAGTGTCATTTCTGTTTGTTTAGCAATTACCAAGTCTTTTGGCATATTAATGTCTCTATCAGGCATGCCCAAATTTGGAAACTTTAAGATGTGTGGACTTCACCTCCCCCAAAACATTGCCAAGGTTGGACACCACTGATCTGTATAGTAAATCCTTGGCTTAACAGACCTCTGTTAAATGCACATTGTCTTTTACAAATGTATAACATTTAATTTGGATTTCATAGAAATTCTGCTGGGATGGAAGGCACCCTTTCCCCCATTAGTCTGTTAATCTGTATTCCTTAATATAGCAAGATAGTAAGTTTAAAATTAATAAATCTTCATACTGCCTTTATTGGGAAATGCCCACAGACAAAACTCTCTACACAAAAATAATGTATTATTTTTGATCAATGGTGACATTAGGCAAGAGACTAACACTTTGGGCAGATTAGCAACTATTCTGAGTGGTTTATTTTATGCCTTTATAAACTTGAGTGTGTTTTTTTTAAGTACCAAGGATCTGTGCAATTCCTTAACTCCTTTCCTGTATTCCTTTAGGGGTATGTGACCAAAACAGCAGGAATGACCTGCTCTTAAAGAATGACTCTGTTACTTCAGACATCAGTGCTTTCATCCAAGACTGGACCATTCAGCAACCAGGAAGAGTTTGCAAGGAGAGAAGAGCTGAGGTTTGCGTTGAGCAGGCCACTATGCACTGCAGCATCCTGCTTTCCTCTCTCTTTTATGAGTGCCATCAGATCATTCCTCCAAACATGTTCTTTGCAGCATGTGAAGAGAACAATTGCTTTGGGGAAGAAGTGTGTGAAATTATAGCATCCTATGCCCATCTTTGCAGAGCACATGGGGTCTGTGTAGACTGGAGAACTCGAGACTTCTGTGGTGAGAATTTCATTCCTTCCGATAAGAATGCTGTCTCCATTTTTGCACTGCCTTCGATTTCCTTACACGGTCCCTAAAGTTAAATAAAAAATCAGGATCTTTGAATCTGCCAGTAAAAGCAACAAGGGTATCTTCATTACAGTCAGTAAAATTTATGCCCTTTAATTCCAACTATTATTCATACTCTAATCATGATAAAAATAGTGACTGGCACTTAAAGCAATATGAAACATTCTCTTCTGTTGCTACTTAACGCAATGTATGTCAATGCTAAGACTAACAAAGATTAAGCCTTTGGAAAATCAGACCAAACTTGATCTTTACCCACTTTTTTGTCATTTGGAACAATTTAGCTTCTGAACAGAGTAGCTTTTAAAACCATCTGGGCTAAATACTCTGGATGTTGGGGATCAATGAATCTTTTTCCTCTCAATTTTTTATTTTTTCTAATGTCATATTCATTTGGAATGCTTCCACATCAATTTGCAAATGTGTTTAAAAAGTCAAATGCATGAAAATGCATTGGAGGCTCCAGTTTAGATTTGTAATTAGAAATCCCCCCACTCTATTTTTTCCCTATTAGTTGACCTGTTCCCTAAAGCAGAATGAGTATTCGCTAGAAAAGTTTGCTTTTTAATCCTCCTCCTCCTCCTAGTGATACTACGATTACTTTGGCTAATCTTTTGGCTGCCACTTTGTGAAACAAGTGTGCTGTTGATATATCTAATATACTGGTTTCTTTTTGAAAAAAAATCTAAAATATTTCTGAATTTAGATTTAAGCACTGAATGTTTCTTTCAAAAGTCTTCTGAGAGTCTCAGATATCTCCAAAACAAAGGTGAAATAGGGGAAAAAGCGATTCAGGTTTTTGATCCATCCTTTCTCCTACTGTGTACCTAACCCATTTAAGAAGGCTGGTGGGGTTTTTTGTTGTCGAATTTCTACCACCAAAGTGGGAATGCTTTCTCAAGCCTTTCAGGAAGAAGCATGCACAGAAAGAGAGGCATGGTTTTGTCCAGGGTAGAAAACCATTCTGTTGCTATTTCTTACTCAAGATATTTTAAGTACTCCTGAGATAAATTCTTTCCTTGCACTTTAAGTTTGAATTTGCTCAGCAGTATCGCACAATCAAAATCTGATATTTTTGGTATTTCTCATCGTTGGCAAAAATTGTATTCAACATAATTAGTTCTTTTTAACCTAGTTCAAGCATTCAGGGTTGATTACAGGTTGTTTATTTTTAAGCATAATTCTACATTGACTCTTTCTTACTGATTTACAGTCTGCCAGGGCTATTCTGTTTATTTTTCTAATGGCCTTTGCTTTATTTAGTTTGTTTTCTTGACCTCTACAGTCATGGAATGCCCAGCTTCCCTGATATATCAGCACTGTCGGAAAGACTGCACAAAACACTGTGAGAATGGGACCAACATGCAAATCTGCACAGATTATCCCACAGAGGGTTGCTTCTGTCCACCAGGAGAAGTCATCCTAGATGGCACCTGTGTTCATGAAGACATCTGCTCCCAATGCATTAGCGAAGATGGAACTCGCCATCAGGTGGGGCTTTCACACTCGATTCCCATCATCTCTGAAAAAATAAAAACCTGCAGTTAGACAGCGCAGGTTTCTTAGGATCCAGGCCATGCTCCAATGCATGGAACAGTGCATTCCCCCTCCATTTTAGCAGATGGTCGATTTAGTCTCCATGAGAATTTGTGAAATCCATTTTAAAGCCTTAAGAACCGAAGGCTGTCATTACATTTAGTGGCAGTGAATTCTAACTTAATGATGCATTGTACAAACAGTGACAACTTTTAGTATTCTTGTTAATCAGCCTGGAATATGCTCTTCACTCTTCCTTTGTGTCACTCTTCTCCCTACCCATCCATTGGAGCAACAAGCTTCTTTTTGCTGGCTAATAGTTGTACTTAACATAATAGGGAACCCAGGTGCTCCAGTGGGGAGACCTGTGGTATTAATCAGGTGGGCCATACCATGTGGGTAGGTGGAATCAGGTTTTTCCATTTTCCTTGAGTTGGGGAAATAATCTTATGGATCCTTCTCTCCATCTTCTTACTATGTTCACACTTATTTCAGGCTTCACCTGTAATGAGAATGTGTGTCCAATTCAAAACAGTGCAAAACTTTCCAAGAAATCACATTCACAGAAGGATTTAAAGCCAGGGACCTGCAAGTTCCTTATCCATATTCTGTTGGGCTTTCTCTCTTTCACGTGTCAATACCTTTCTGGAAAATTCCACACAATCTTCGAAATGCTGTATAATTAAATAAATATTATGTCTCCAGCACCTTTCCACAATGCAATTTTTGGCAAAAATCCCTAGACATACATAGTAAATAAAAATCCTAGGGTTCAATTTGTGAGCAGGACTAGCATTAGACTGTTTAATACTTTCTTTCATTTTGTTCCATCTGTAGAACACCTTTGTACCAATTGCTCTCAAGAATTATTTATTGCTTTGTAGTAGCATCTCCAAGGATTTACAGTATGTAGTTTAGCGTCTGTTTACCATCAGCCTATATTCTTAGAAAAGGACATGCTAAAGGAGGAATCTGGAATGTTTTTAGTATAAAATAGGCTGGTGTGCCTTTGTTATAAAACGCATGACCAAGGAATAATGTGAAACATTATATGTCCTGAAATTTTCCAAGGTCTGGCTTTACTTGTCTTATTGAGACAATATTTGGTATGCTTTATTTAACTAATAGCAACACATTTTCTTTCTCCCAGTACTTTTAGGAGTGTGCTCATAAAATTGAGGGGAGCAAAATAAAATTATTTGTACCCTGCGTGAAATGCATCAGCTTTCATATGCATCCAAAACAATCAGAACATTTATTTTCTTCTTTTTTTAATAGCCCTTGGACACGTGGATTCCTTCCACTGAGCCCTGCAAGGTCTGCATGTGCCTGGCTAATAGGACGATAAACTGTGCAGCTCAACCTTGTACAACAGCCAAACGTAAGCCAAACTCTCTTTAAAACCTCCTTGAAAATCTTCACATGAGGTTCCCATGCAGGTTTTTTCCTCCATTAATTACTCATATGAAAGCCCTTCTCATTTTTATAGCAGAGATGATGATGTTCCAGATTCATTTGCAGAGTTGTGCATTTCATGTGCCTTTTCCTAAGTCCTGAATTGAGATCCATTTTGAAGTGCCAAAGTGAAAATCACGAACCAGAACTTCCCCACCTCTTCTCCCTTCTTCCCATCTGAAGCATCTATTTTGAATCTGTAAGACTATTTAGATGGGTTTATTTAATTTTTTTCCCAGTGGGGATTTATTTATTTATTTAACACATTTCTATGCCGCCAATCTCCAAAGACTCTTGGCGGCTTACAATCAATTAGATATTTATACGGTGTATGTTACTAAGCCCGCACCCCACTGGCTGGCGATGTTTGCATCCGGGGCATCCTCCGCAGTTTCTGCTCCACCCCCGGTGGGAGGGAAGTCCAACTCTGACTCGCTGCTCAACTCCGACTTGCCGCTCCCGCTATAGCCAGCCAGCTCCCACAAAGTGGTACCCATTTTATCTAATCGCCTGTTTTTACGTGCTTTCAAACTGCTGGGTGAGCTCACCCCATCATGCGGAGCTATGGATTGAACCAGAGTGCTGGCCATTTCTGGTCAGCACAACTGGTGTACTAAGCCGCTATGCCACCACACCTCCTAAAAATACATTATAGATATTTTTTCCTCTTACTTGACCTGATTCTTCCAGGATTCTGTTACACTGGGTGATCTCTGATTCTAGTGAATGTTTGAAGTAAATTTAATATTTTTCTTTGATGAAATTTTCACTATTTTATTGTTAAGTACATCATTCCAGTCTTGATTGCTAAAACTATTTTTTTAAAAATTTTGGAAATACAGTGGAACCTCGGATTGCGAGCACCTCAGTGCATGAGATTTTCGCAAGACGAGCAAAAATTTTTAATAAAATTTAATTCAGTTGACGAGCGGCAACTCTCAAGACAAGCACCACACGAACTCATGCGGGAAATCTCACAATGGAGCCAATGGTTCTTCTCTTGCTGCATAAAAAGCGTAAATTAAATGAAAGGCGTTTAAGAGAAAGAACTCCCGAGACTCAGGCTCCGGATTCTCCCTCCAGGCAGTCCTCCTCCCCCTCTTCTCCCTCATGCCAGCCAGGACTCTTCTCAAAGCGTGCCCACACGTGCATAAACATACACACTTGTTGCCAGACACCATCCAGCGCATCCCCCTCCTGCCCATCTCTTCTTCCCTCTCATAGCATGGAGGCAGGTTATGATGAGAAACAGTTTCAAACCGCCCAAGAAAGACCCCCGGAAAGACATTACTGAGGGAAAAGCGAAGAGGCCATTTTGCCTCAAGTGGCAGCGGCAGCAGATCCTCCCATTCCAACAGGGCCGCCCAGACAGCACCGGCTGAGCAGCAGCCAATGGCCAGAATCTGCCTTAGCAGATCCATAAGTACTGGTTAATTTGTTCTATTTCTGCTTTATATAGTGTGTTAATCATTGTTACTTGTTTTATATATTAGGGACAATCATTTCTACATAAAATTCCACTGAAATTGATTTTCCACTGAAATTGATTGTGAATATTTTTGGGGGCGTGGAACGGATCATCTGACTTTCCATTGTTTCCTATGGGAAACCTCGTTTCGGACTAAGAGCATTCTTCTGGAACAGATTACACTCGGAATTGGAGGTTCCACTGTATAACAAGCAGGTGGGATTCCGTGTGTGTGTGTGTGTGTGTCCATCTGCTGGCAAGGTTGTAAAGCCCAGTAACACTGGAAATGATTCACTGTAGAATGGAACAAATTTAGAAATCTGTGATCCCACTGCAAACTGATATTCTTGCTAAATTGCAGTAAATCATATATCTCTTCAAAATATACTGAATAAGCATTGTGTATGTTAAGGTTGCAAGGTTTTTATATGCCTTTTCCTGGAAAATATCTTTAATCCCCTCTTCAAAAGAACAACTACCTAAATTTTATGATTATGCTTTGATGTCTAGATTTTACATTTAAAAAGTAAATCCCATGTGGAATTTAATTCTAATTGGAAGCCATTCTTATACATGGAATTGTGTCACATCCAAAATTTGATTTTTAGAAATTATATCATAATTTGATGCATAATTTACAGTCATGATTTAATGTATTTTCTACTCTCTAAAATCTGGCTCTTGATTTGGATTAAATAAAAACCTTACCTAGCGAAGGCTTCCTCATATTTTCACTTACACAAAGGGAGGATCCAAGAGCACATGGAAGATATATATCTCAGTTTATTACGTCAAACTGTGATGAATGAAATACATCTTATATCTTGTGAATTGATTTGGATCTGATAATTAATAAGACATGTTTTACTATATAAAACTTACTTTTTTGGAGCTGGATCATAAAACTTGTATTGATCCATTATTTTCTCTTCCAGTTTTTCTTTGTGTCTCCTTAAGGCATTTAATTTGTCACTGTTAAAAACATACGAGGAGAAAATTAGCAATTCACAGTTATTTGCTGAGAAAGTAATATAATAATGATGCTTTTTAAAGATATGTTTAAATATAGCCTTGAGACATATGCCTGTAAGTATACGTTTGTGTGTGTATGTATATGTGTTTGTCTATCTACCTACATACCAAGTATCAGAGTGACTTGTTGGTATTATAGCAGACTATAATGTGAATAGATCATGGCAGAAATTATACATTAAAGCTCTATAAGATAGGACCTCATGCATTATTACCAACAGGGATTGGTAGAAAAACTTTGGCTTCTTAATTTAATGAGATGATTTTAATGAGCCCAGTGACACGCACCTATTTGCATACCCAGACCACACACAGACAATGAACTGTATGCTTAAGCTCAGCAAAATCATTCTGCACTTGCAGAGAAACTTCATGAGTTGTTTTGGCTACCCTCAATTATCTCTCTTAAAAAGTTTCCACATCTCTGTGATGTGATATAAATCTCATAAGCCCAAGATCAGCATGCAAAGGGATGGCTTCTCTTACATATACTGCTTTTGTTCCTCGTGGTATTGTTCTTTATTCTCCATGTTCTGCTCCAGCAACATTTGATTCTGCTGACTTAATAGCTGGATCTGACTGAGGAGATGATGATTCTCTTCTTCCAAATTTCCTTTTAGTCGAGCAAGCAGCTATTTAACAGACATACGATGGATGAGTTTTCTATGCACACATTTGTCCACATGTTGTGAAGCAACCAAGGCAAAGGCTCTTATTTATGGAAAAGTTCTGCTCAGTGAATAGTTCTTTGAACTCCAATACCAGCCAGTCATAATACACTACCATCATTTAAGATAAAGAAATTGAATTAACACTGAGCAAAATTAAATAGAATCAATACTAAACATAGTCAGGTAGGGTTTTAAGG
This sequence comes from Acrochordus granulatus, assembly GCA_032468055.1. Taxonomy (NCBI): domain Eukaryota; kingdom Metazoa; phylum Chordata; class Lepidosauria; order Squamata; family Acrochordidae; genus Acrochordus; species Acrochordus granulatus. Next base: position 132,808 of record JANHZU010002685.1, on the reverse strand, counting down.
GACATTACAGGTAGTCCTCAATTTATGACTGCTCAATTAATGACAATCCAGAATTATGGATTGACTCGGAAAGAGCGCTTTTAGCCATCGCAAAATGTTGCAACCCCCTCCGTCACATGACTGTGATCTGGGTGTCTGTCTGCACTTGCGACTGGCTGCCAAGCGCCCTGTGATCTTGGGACTGTCGTTTGCAATCTTCTTTCCTGCTTCCCAAAAAGTCAACGGGGAAGCCAGCAGGAGAGGGTGCAAGCTGCTGCCGCCTGCCAAGAGGAGCTTCTCTCATCTCTGGGGGCGGGCTGAAAGAGCTGCCTGCTGCGGGGAACTGAACCCCTTTGCTGGGGTTCAGAAACAGGTTCTATTCCTGCACCTGGCTGAGCTCCCTTCCGTGCATGGGGGGCAGCTGAACGTCTTTGGCAGGTAGCACTTCCAGGCAGCCCCAAGGCAAGAGGAAGCGGAAATCCCAGCAGCACCGTAAGGTAAGGAGCACAGGGTGCCCCAGGCGGCTGGGGAGGCCCGCTGAGGCTGTGTACGAACGTCTTCCCACTCAGGGGCTGAAAACCCTGCTTCGGTTTTAGCAGGGAGGATTCTGAGCTCCTGAGCAGAGCCTCTCGAGGTCTCCCCACCCTCCCTGAATCATCCTGCGCTGCTTACCTGGGATTCCATGCGCTTAATGGCCCGTGACACTGCTTAACCACCGCGGCCAGGAGTCCAGGATTGCCGCCGTTAAGCGAAAGTCACGGGACATCTCCTTTAATGACCACTTCACTCTGTGACTAGGTTTCTGGTCCCAACTATGGTTGTAAGTCAAGGACTAAAGTATGGAATTCCATGTTTATCCTTCTCTTTCGCTGGCCTAGAAAAAGTAAAAACAATTCTAGGCAAGGGGAAATGGAGGCTTAGACAGACTTTTCTCCCTACCTTCACCTGGTTTTAAAAGCGCTTCCTCCCACAGCTCAGTTTTTGAGGATGTAACATGGACTGCAATCCCAACCCATGGATTGACACTCAAAAGGAAATCGGTTCCAACCCATTATACACCTGTGTGTCTACTGGTCTTCCTGAGTCCATAATGGTTTTGGGTTTTCATAACTGATAAAACTCACCTCACAATGGTTGTCCAGTTTGGTTAAGGTAATATCCATAGTTTGGTGCTGTTCCTTCAGCTCGTCATAACGAGCTTGCCAACGATTCAGTTCTAGCTGAGAATTATTCAAGGATGTTTTCAGCTCCTTGGTGTGAATATGAAGCCCTTCGTATTCGGCTTTCAGTTTGGTGTGTGAGATATTCATCCTCAGAGAGAAAGCAAAACACTCCCTTTTAAATGTGCAACAGCCCCACAGTATTTTGATATTGCTCAGAATTTTCCTAATTTCTATCTGTGGCTGGAGGAAAGTTCCAGGGGCCAAAGCAAGAAGGTACAAGGCAAGGAATAGTTCTTTATTCATTGAACTTAGATACTGGCTTTCTATAACACACCCATAGTGACATACAGTTATTAAAAATGGAAATGATAAAAATATAATAGGACCAAGTCCGTGCGCCTTAGGCATCCAGTCATGCCGGCCACATGACCACGGAGCCGTCCCAGGACGAACACTGGCTCTCTGGCTTAGAAACGGGGATGAGCACCGCACCCTGGTCACGACTGGCAGGGTCTCCTTTACTTTAATTAAAATCCACGTGGAATTAAATCAGTATTATTAAAATCAAGATCACAATTAAAAGATTGGTAAAAGGGTGAGTTTTTTAAATTTACAAAGTGTTTAGGAGACCATTCCACAGTCAAAGGGCTATCGCAAGAAGGCCTTCTCCCACAAGTTTTGATGAGCAGATTTATACCAGAATCCAAGATTGTTTAGAAGATAGTTAATGAATTAATAAAGGAACATTTTCCTCCTTTTCTGGAGAGATACTGTAAGCAAGTATGGCACTGCAGCATAAATATTAAAGATTCTCAACTAATAGGCAGCTATTTTTATGCATTTCAAGAGTGACATGGGTCAACCAAATTATTTCATGAATATATATTAGCAGCCTACATCATTTCTGAAAACAAGATACCTTTCTAGTTCTTCTCTAAGCTTCTGGTTCTCTGTGGCCACCATTGTGTTTGTTCTTTTCTCCTCTTGAAGAACATCCTTTTCTGTCTTTAAAATCATCTCCATCTCTTCCAGTTTGGTTTTGTGTTTTATCAAACTGCTGTATCTGTATGAAAACAAAGATAGATATGCAGTTTTGCCTTAAAATATTACCACAATCAGTACAGAAAGCTGAAAGAAGATTTCTCTTTCACAATTTTTTTCTATACCTATGCAAATTTCACCCAAAGTTAAACATTTCTTAGCATGTTTGTTCCCATTCAAGTCAAAAGAACACAAACTATTCATTTTTGACTACATTGTGCATATGTAATTCAAATGCATTTAGATATATATATGATGCATATTATAAAGCCTGTATGAAATTTTAAACCAATCCAATTTAACAAGAGGGCACAATATCAGTGCTTTGTTAAAATATCTATTCATCTATTTCAAAACAAGTAATTTTGAATAGGTATGTTTTGCTGATTTTTGTTGTTCAGTTGCGCAGTCATGTCCGACTCTTCGTGACCCCATGGACTGCATTACGCCAGGCCCCCCTGTCTTGCACTGCCTCCCGGA
>JANHZU010002685.1:109334-122157 GCA_032468055.1 Acrochordus granulatus | reverse complement strand
CAGCTCAAGAAGTTCAACCTGCCTCAAGAGCTGCTGATACAGTTCTACAGAGGAATCACTGAGTCTGTCCTTTGTATTTCTGCAATTGTCTGGTTCAGTGCAGCAACCATGTAGGCCAGGTACAGACTCCAACAGTCAGGACTGCAGAAAGAAAAATTGCAGCTAGCCTGCCCTCCATGGAGGACCTGTATATTGAGAGGGCCAAGAGAAGGGTGGAGAAGATATCTGCAAACCCCTCTCATCTTGGACATCATTTGTTCAATGACAGGACTATAAAATATTGCATACCAAAACAACCAGACATAGGGGCAGCTTTTTCCCCATGGCATCATTCAGTTGTGATGTGACAGGATACAAAGTGCAAAGAATTCTAAATTAAGTCAGAAGTTCTGACAAATGTGTATACATAGTTATCAATGGACTGTGGTTCTAATTCTATACTTTACTATATTCCTTTTCTATTGGCTGCATATTTGACTGATGAATATATAATTTCATTTACTTTTGTTATTATTTTAGTTACTGTTGTCTTGCAAGTACACTGAGAGCTGCTGTACCAGAGTCAAATTTCTTGCACGGGTAACCATGCTTGGCCGATAAGATATCTGAATCAGATTATTGTCCGTGGGCTTAAAAACCCCTGGGTGCAACTTCCAATACACCTAAAATGATTGCTAAAGGATTAGAATTTGACACAAGGGAAAAGTATATATTACACATGCTTGGCTAATCTGATTGTAATTGAGTTATACATTACTTAAAATTAAATTTATTTTGGTCCTGCTCCCTCCTGTTTTTATTCTGCTCTCCTTCATTTGTTGGAATGTGGTATCTGGACCTCCACCCACAAGCTAAATGCAATCCTGGATCTAAAGCAGCTTGCACTCTCCTCCAGTCAGTGACTGGAAGAGATAGTGCCTCTACAGAAACTTATTCATTATCTAGTAAATCTTTCCAACGGTCATATCCCTGAATCGATGCAAATTGGCTTCAATAGTAAGAAGAGGAGTCTTGAAAAAAAAAATTTCAATTTCCAAGAAGCTACAATTTAACTTTTGAGACATAATGAGCTTCAAGACGTCCCCTTATAGACGAATTGAGGGACATTTGTTTAAATGAGAAGGCCACCTACTTAATACAACAACTTCCAATACAAAAGAAGCACATATGCCTAAAACTTAGAGGAGATGGAAAGGAACAGACATTTAGATAAAATTATAGAAAACCCAGATTCTAATCAGAAACAATCAATCTTCTCACTTGTCACTGTTGCCATTATCATCATGCAGAAGCAGCTCCTTATTTAATCCCATCTTCTCTAGTTCCTGGTCCAATTTATCCATCTCGCTAGATAACTTCTGGCTTTTCAACTTCTCAAGAACCAAATCCTGAAAGCAGGAACAATGATGGCAAAAACATAAAACAATAATTTCCAAGGCTGCTAGTTAAAAAAGTATACTCAACATGTACATAACTATGCTGTGAAGTAACAAAAAAACAAAGAAAATGTGTCAATCAAGATTTTACAGATGTAGCTGCATTCTCACAAAATCTTATTTGCACAATGATTTTAAATCAAATATCTTCTATAGCTCCCTGATACCTTCTCTTGGACTTCACTTCTCACAGTGAGGACTAGGACAGCTGTAGCCTAATATACTTGAACAGCAGTAGATGTCTTTGAAATATGATCTTCTCTATCTGGATAATCATCTCTCAACCTATAGCAACACCTATGATTTTTCCTTAACATAAAGCAGCTACTTTATGGCAAACAATGATTAAATGAGGAAGTCTACTATAATTTCTCATTTCATTCAAATAAGGGGAAGAATTATCCTATGTTATGGACCATGTGAGTATATTAAAATTAACTTGACTGTATAAAGTAATAATGATCTATCTGAAATACAATAATTCATACAAAGACTGATTATGTGCCATCATACAAAGAGGCTCCATGAATTTACAAGAGGCTCATATGTACTACAGCATACTTAAGTGAACTTTAATATTAAATAAATCTGTGCTTTTGTTGTGCTGTACAACAATTACCTCCTATGGATTATATAATCAATGGCTGCAAGTCATAGAAAATATGCTTGTCACCTACAATTCATCCTATCTTTTGAGGACACATGTTGTAAAGCTTTGATTTGCCACATCCTGGTTTCATAATCTTTCATCTGGATGGTGGGCAGGAAAATCATGCTTACCTCTTGCAGTGTAGCCAGTGTTCTTTTGTCAATGGTAACTTGCTTCTGGAGATCTTTGTTGTTCTTTTCAAATTCCTTCATCTTATTTGATGAATCTCTGATTCTAGCAAGTTCTCTTTCTAAAAGTTTGTATTCTTTCTCAACTGCTGTTAATTTCATAGTATTCTCATCCAAAGCGGCATCTTTTAGCTCCACTTGCTGCCATAGTCTCTTCGACTCTTTTTCTAGCATCTTTTTATCTTTATCCAGCTGGAACACTTCTTGCTCCAACAGTTTCTTCTCATTTTCCAAACATTCTGCCTGCTTACTTGAGATTCTCCATTCCTCCAATTTTCTCTGAAGACTTTGATTGTCATCTTCAACATCCTGGAGTTTTTTTTCCAACTGCTGAACTTTTTTATTGCTACTTTCTAGAGTTTGCTGCAGTCTTTGATTCTCTGCATTCATACTCTGGTAACTAAGCTCTAACCTTTCTGATTTCTTGAGCATGACTATGTTTTTTTTAAGTTCCTCCTTTTCTTTTTCCAGCTCTTTGTTTTCTGCCTCTATCTGGGCTACTTTTGTGCTGGTGAATCTCATAGTCTCTACGATTTGCCTGAGCTCCAGGTTTTTATCTTCTAGCTGTTTATTATCTTTTTCTAAATTTTCCAGCTGGACAGAAACATTGTGCAGAGTATCTAAAGATTTTTTCAATGTCCTGTTCTCTACTTCCAGATCCTTGTTTTTTTGTTCAAGTACATCTACTTTCTCAGTGGTAATTTTCATGGTTGCAACTTTTTTGGCAAGCTGTTCATTCTCCCTTTCTAGTCGATGAAGCTCTCTGTCCAATTCTCCTACCCTTTCTACTTTTTCTTTAAGTTGCTCAAAATCTTTTTGCAATTGCTTCTTCTCAAATTCAAGCTTACTGAGCTTGCTATTACTCTCACTAACAGTCTCATGAAGTATTTTGTTTTCTGTTTCAATGCTTTTCACTTTGGCCTCTGTACTGACTTGAGATCTCTGTCTTAGAGACAAAATCACTTGATTCTGGTGGTCAGTTTCTTTTTCTAGGACTTTTATCTAGATTCAAAACAAAAATAAGATAATCCATTACATATCAAAAATGTGGTTTTGCAGATTTCATATTAGATAAAAAAATCTGAAATAAGTAATCTTTATGAAATAAAGATTGTTTTAAACTACATTACATCAAATTGTGTATCAGAAAAAAAGCTACTGTTGGATCAATACTTTTTACTGCTTTGTTGTAATGATACCTAACAATATGAGGCATATGACATTTGTTTTTACACATCTATGGCACAAAAGCTAGAGGAATGGTTGAAGGCAATATGAGGTTGCTAACAAGCATCAAAAGTATCAAGATACATATTAAATCCAAAATTCAAGCTCAAGAGAAAGAGATCATTCAATTAAACAAGCAAGTGTTATTTCAAACAGATAAATTCCACCTAATGATATTCTGGAAGGCATGCTTATTTGAGTCAGGTATGGCAGGAAGCAGTGTTTGCTGTTTCTAAATACAAACTGAGGTGTTTTGATTGTTCTTTCTACCCATATATAGTGGCACCAGATAATGTCTCAATAACCTCAGCATGTGTCAATATACCAGGCACTGAATGTAACTTCTATTGAGTGGGATAGAGGCAACATATCTTTGTTTGCAAGATGGTCTTGCATGGAACAACGAGAACATCCTTGGGATAAAAATGGACTTTGCTGTACTTATGACCAGTGGTGTCCACCAAGGAGCAGGGTGTCAAAACATGGTTCCAGCAATATAACTGAAACCATGCATACTGTATGTGTATGGAGGTCACATGTATATCCAGAAGTTCTATTATACTGCTGTGTTCATCATTTTGCCTGATTTACCCTAACCCTGGCAGATGCAACTGCTTATGGCATACTGGCCAAACTATATGAAAACTGACTAGTATAGGGAATGCTGTCTGTTGCATGGGTACAACTGAGGCTGAAATGTAGTCTATACCTTCTCTATTTACTAATCAATATAATAGGAAAGCCTTAGTTGACTAAAGAAGAGGCATATGGAAGACTACATTTGGAAAAGTAAAAAGAATAAATGCTCTAAAAACATAAATTAACAAATGAAATACAATTAAATACAACCAGCATTCTTAGTAGAATCTAAAAGAATTTTAAAGAACCATTGCCATGATAAGGAACTTTATGATCTTCAGATATTTTTGATTATCCTTACTCTTGGTTATGCTTGCTGTAGTACTATAGTGCCACACTTCAAAAAATGGGGAGTGTACCAGGTGTAGATAATGAAAATTAGATGGCAATGGTCTGACCTCTAGCACAGCTGTTTATATCAATTAGTATAATGTAATAATGGTAGATAATGAAAATTAGATGGCAATGGTCTGACCTCTAGCACAGCTGTTTATATCAATATAATGATATTTATAGAAAACCCTGGTGTAGATAATGAAAATTAGATGGCAATGGTCTGACCTCTAGCACAGCTGTTTATATCAATTAGTATTTGGACCCATTTAAAATTGCAACAATGCTGGTGCTGCAGTTCTCTTAATGTCAGCATGCAACTGTTCATGCAACTCAGTTATGACTTTAGCAATGTCAGCTGATGTGACATCTCTTAATAATCACTCTAGATCAATATACTGCAGCAATAGCAAACCAATTCCTGAAAAAAATCAATATTTCAACCAATTTAAATATCTTATGAATATGAAAATAAAAAAGTGAACTGCTTTTTGTTTTGATCATGTTCAGTCCTTGAATTCAGCAAAAACATTTTTCTACCATCTGTTACATTTGTAAGCCAACAATTTTTTTAACACCCAACTGGTTATATTTTAAGAATATCATTGGCAAAGCTTGCATCTCTACCTGTCTTTCCTGATCAGCCTTTAAAGCCTCCATGATGTCCTTAAAATCTTGCTTTTCTTTCAAGAGTTCTTCACTTAAAGCCTCCAAGTCTTGATTACTTTGCTTCTCTTTTTCTATCTGGTTTTGCAGCTTCTCAATCTGGATCAAAACGTCATCACAATATATTTCATGTAACTCAAAAGCAACACTGTTCACATAGAAGAACATTTTGAAAATCATCTACAAATATAACAAAACAGTATAACAAAACAGAAATAATATATTTTGGCTATATACATCTTCTTTAGATGCTGCAATGAATCAAAAGATACTGTAACCAATACAGAATTGACTAACAGAAAGGAAATAGCATTTCTAAAGTATGATATTTGCTGCATGTTTGGATGAACTTCCATATCAAACACATACATCTACAATGTACATTGCTGTTTGGTGCTACAAAAATGACTATTTCTACTTCCTTTACTTTCCCCAAAGTACCAAATATAGATGGTCCCCAGGTTACCAACTACCCTGAATTAAATTGTACACAAGGAATGTAACGCAAGGAATCTGTCTAGTTTGCCTAGGTGTAAAATCTAAATTCTAACTGCATGAAAGAACACCCAGTTTTGGCTGACCATTCCAACAAGCCTGTTGAAATTATTACTGGCATATAAAAAACTAATTGGCCATGAAAGTGCTGGGCCAGTTGAGCTCTGATTTCTGAGTAAATTGGCAATGTATCCAAACAGTTACTATCACTAAGAAATACTGTATATGGCTGAGTTAGAAAAGGAAAAAGGTAAAGGCTGGAGGATCAAGAACACACTCTACATGATAGGAAAGTTTAGATAAGAGGTTCATCCAATATGTAGATAAGAACAATTAACTTTAAGAAGTGTAAATTACAACATTACTCTTCCCAAGAGGATAATGACTAAAGGTTGAAATATCAATCATCTATGCCAGTAGGTTCAACTTGCAGGAATGCCTTATCACACAACAACATATGAAGTGGTGTATCTACTTAAATCTGCCTCTTTCCACCTGTGGGTGGAATGTTACAACAATTTTCCTTAATAAATAAAAATTAAACATATAATCCTTTCATGTGTAAAGATTATTTAATATATTTCAGGAAATCTCAAAATCAAAAGTCTATTAAATATATTGTCTGTATAACCTATACAAACAGGAATTACATTGCCTCGTATCAGTGGTTACAATCATACATCACCCTAATGCCCAAAGGCTTTAACCAGGTTTGGTTGTACTTCTTTTTAGCTTTTCTTGCTGGAAATTCTCTGGAACTTAAAAGTCAGGGAACCACTGCAGCTATAGGACTGCATGTAGTATCTAGCCTTCTTTACAAAAGCCCCAGGAGCCCTCTAGGAACAAGTTTTGGAGGGCGGCAATAAACAAAAATCAGCAGTAGTTTTCTTGCTGTGTGAAAGAACTCTAAAATAGGTTGTTAAAAAAACAAAGATCCACAGCCCATCTACTCCAGTGATTGAGATTACACAGTAATCAAGCAGATTCATTTGGAAAACTATCAATTATGGGCAACAGATTTCTTCCTCTGAACCTCTTGAACTTCACAAAGTCACCGGTATTTGAAAGCAGAACTAATTTGTTTCTGGCCTGTGGGTAGGAATTTGAAAGTGAGATAAGACTAATTATTTTCTCTGAAATACTGCTATGGCTGTGGGTAGTTAGTTTTCCTATTTTCAGGGACTCTTGCTTCATGCTGCTTTCTAGGCTTTAGGTGGCACAACAGGTCTTTCAAGAAGAAAGATAGCTTGACAGATTTGAAACTCCCCTCATGGCAAACATCCAGCTAATTTTCAATTCCTTTAGTCATGGTTGTTATAAAGAAATCATTTTTTAAAACAGCAACATATTGGCTGATATTTTTATTCAGTTCTCCATAACTCCAAAACCATTTTTGATCTATTACTTTCAGTCATAAATATAATTGCAAAGTTGGATTTTCTGCCAATCATACATCACACTCTGCATTTGCTTATGAACAGCTATATTTGCCATTCTCCCTTTGAATCCTTTTTAATTTTACAATTCTGAAGAATTAATTGTAAACTTGGCCATATCACAAGTCATTCCTAAATCTAGGTCATTTATATATATTCACACAAAACTCTGGTTCCAACATTAATCCTTAAAAGTTGTTTCTTCCTGCTCTCTGATTCTTCTTTAATTAACTACCTGTCCAGATTAGCATTAGACCTTTTATCCAGCAAAACCCAGAGTTTGCTCAGGAGGGTTTTTTTGTTAGGAATCATGTCAAAATTCATGACAGGTTACCGTATCTTTCGAATTACCCCACCAATATATGGATGAAGATTCTCAGACATCCAAATGGAATGGTCTGGAGGTAGAGTCATGGCAACTGGACTTTTCTTTTGGTTCAAGACTTTCACTGCTTATCAAAATAACAAAATGTCTTGAACCAAAGACAGAGAGGTCAAGACTCAACTTCCAGACCCCTACCAATATGCTTATAATTTAAAGGTTTTGAGTCAAGTCTAGTCTTTGCAAAAGTCAAGGTTCTTTTTAAGCCAAATTCTATACATTTGATTATTGTCTTTTTAATAATACTTTCTACCATTTTACCAATAATGAAGTTTAACAAGCGTAAAATTTTATGCATTCTCATCTCTAATTCTTTTTTAAACTAGAGCTACTTTGTTTTTTTCTTCATTCCTTGAATACAGATGATAATTCTAAGGAGCTGCATATTTTTATTAGAAAATGAGCACTTTCATATTTGAACTTTTTAAGCAGACAAGGGTAGACAACTAAACTTGGTTATGCATTTATGTTTTATTTCTCTGGCTTATAATTTTATCTCTTGTCACCTCAATTTGCTTGATTCTTCTCCTAAAAAAGCCAGATAAGATGATGTGGCCTACATCATCAACCACAAAGACAGATGCAAAATAAAACACATCACTAACCAATAATTTTTATTTTAACAGCTGTTCTTCAGATGGTCTTACCCTTTCAAGCAGCTACCATCTTTACTCATCTTTCTACATTCTTTTTTTTCCCACCCTTTTAACACCCTTCAGCAGTTGGCCAGCCATAATCCCTGGGTTCTGGAAATACTATTTTGTTTCAAGACAGATTATAAACAAGAGAACAGAATTATGCTGGGCTCACAAGCTAGGTATCACCTTAAAATGGGTGAAGAGGGGATAAGCCCAGGTGCATGCACCACTGTAATTTTCTGCTTTTATCTATGTAATAGATTATAAATAATTGCCAAATATACAGGAAAACCTTCTGTGTATATGTCATGAATCTGCCCTCTCTATTCAAAAGTGGACAGTATTACTTTCTACCACTTTGCACAAGACTGAAAAATATACTCAAGATTATGAAAAAGAACAGTAAAACCATTTTAATGTTCTTTTTTAAAAAATAGAAAATTGTCCTGTATTTTGTCCATAATCTGCACAGAAATAGATAAATTAGAATTTGCAAATTGGTTATACTTTCAGTGCAAAGCAGACGCAGAATTAAGATGAGTATAGGAAATGTTAAGGTCTGTTCTTACTTTCTAAGAATGTTATCAATCAGCCAGCAAGAACTAAGAGGACCAAATAAGAACTAAGTAGTTTTTTTCAACCTTTGCCACCTGAAGAATTCCTCAGCCAGCATGAAAGATTGCTCTAATAGCTATAAAAACTGACAGAATGAAGGACCCAGGCCTGTCTAGTCCAGTTCTAGATGTTCTCATAGTGGCCAACCAAGAGCACAATTTGTCTCCAAGCAAATGGCCTTCAGAGGCAGTCACACTGCCGTGAAGACCAACAACCATGGATCTTGACTTCCATGGATTGTCCAACTCTTTTTTGGAAGCCAACCAAATTGGTAGCCAACACCATGTCTTCTGGTAGATAAGGCCTAATTCTCAAATGCTGTAAATATAAAATATATTATCTACCTTTTGACCAAGCTGTTGATTCTCATTTTGTAGTTCTACATATTTGAGGCTATTCTCTTCAGTAACTATAGATGCATCTCTGAGCTCCTGGATGATACTCTGCAGGCTTTGGTTATCCTTCTCCAGTTTTAAAATGCGACTTGATGCACATTCATTCAACTCAAAGACAAAAGATTTCCTTGCTGTTGAAATACAATATCCAGAATGCACAACTATAAACACATTTGCAAACATGGATCCACTTCCAATTTGATAAAGCTAGTTCTTAATCTGATGATTAGAACTGACTTATTTATTTAAATACATTATTTATTCATATTTATTAAGAATTGTAATTTATTTAAATAACATCTACTATAAAATAGGGGATTAAGGTACACTCTAGTCTGCCATTCAAATGCCATTCTACACAATAAATAAAAGAAATAATCACCATTAAGTCCATTATTAAGGACTAAGGGAAGCCCAGCATAATGTGAGATACTTCATTTTGCATAATGAGGTGAAAATGAGTCTTTCTGCATAAAATAAAATGAGTCATTTTTTTAAAAAAATGAGAAACGAAAGGAAAAGTATCTTATAAAATCAGATTACAAAATTATTTTTATTATTTTTGGAATATATGAATACATATAATTTGAAGTCTTGCAAATTGGACCGTGATACTTACTATCTGAGAGATCTGTATTCTTTGACAGTTGTTCCAGTTCCTTACCGAGGTGCACTGACTCATTCATGCTTTGTTTCTGTGCAATTTCTAGCACCATATTTTCTTCCAAAAGCTCTTCAATTCTCTTTTTGTCAGTATCCCTGTCCTAATAGAGGACAAAGTACATAGCTTTATAAGAAAACTTGCATTATGGACATTTCTGTCTACAAAGCAAAGGTATGGAATTAAGTCAATATTTACAATTTATTCAGGCTGATAGAGTAGGGAGCTAAAGTTTGTCCTGATCAAGGTATTAATTTTCATCTTCCACCAGTTGTGGAAGAATATTTAGTACTCAGCCGAACAAACATCTAAAATTATGGCCATAAAATAGTCTCTTGTTTGGCTTTTCCTAATGGAAGCTGAATTTTCTATGTAAATATCAGCAGAATATATAATAATAAATATCTAATGTACATAATAAGAAGGAAAGATAATGGTAGAACCCAAATGTAGCTTAAAAACACAAATTCTTTATATCTATGATGAGTGACAAAGTATATCTTTTGATTTTAATGTTTTATTTTATTTTAATTTTTTAATGTTTTAATTGATGTTTTCAAGGGTTGTTTTTTGTTAGCCACCGAGAGTCTCTGGATTTAGGTGGCATATAAATCAAATAAATAAAATATAGAAATTATTCCTATATTTTAAAACATTGATACTCTTAATTTAAGAATGGAAGAAAACCATGATGGATTGTAAATAAAATTTGTTTTAGCCAGCATCCCATTTCTCATTTTGGTCAACTAGATAGCTCACAAAAAAGTAAGAAGCAAAAGTAATCTTTAATAATTTGCCTCCTATATTCCTATTATATTTCTTCAGAACACTGAAACTCCATAGACTCTTACAAAGCCAGCCTGCCTCCTGCACTTAATAAGCTTTTGCATTAAGTATTTTGGAAAATATTTTGTCTGAGTAAGGCTTTCTGAGCATTCTGAGTAAGGCTTTGATTCTGGACTTGAACTAGATTATATGGGAAATATTTATATTTAATTTATGCATTCAAAAAGATTTATCCAGCCACAAAGATAAGACTTTAATCCTTAATGTAGCAATTAAGCATTTAGTTAATTCTATGAAATATATATTACCACAAAATATACCAATTTAATACAAGAGTATCACTTCATATTTTCAAGCTGGTGTCAATTTGATTCTCAAAAATCACTGCATTGTTTTGAAGACAGCTAATCTTCTTCTTAGTATGAGATTATTGTTCAGTGTCCTGAAAACTAATTAGCTTGAAAAGAAATTCTACCACAATTTAAGAGTATCATACTGTACCAGTTCTATGTCATGAAGTTTGGATTTTAACTGCAAATTTTCTTTTTCAATTTCATGCAATTTATCACCACGAGCTCTTGCTATCATCAACTGCTCTTCCAACATTGTCTTTGTTTCAATTAATACAATATTGTCTTCTCTAAGCTCCTGCAAATAAAAAAATATAAAGTTGAGTGATTTAACCAAAGTTTCATATGCCAAACAATTTTAATCATATCAGTTTAATATCAGTATCATTGGTGTACTATAAAATATTTTTCTGTAAGCAATGGAGGACCTAGGAAAGTAATGCTGTATCTGAAGAATTCTTCAAAAATTGAGCTCAAAGCAAAGAATTTAGTTAGATGAGAAAAAGTATTATTTGATAACTAGTACTAGAGTGTAAAGGTAATCTTAATGTGTACTCTTCAACAAGAATGGAACCTCCCCACCACCACATTCCTATAAGAGTAATTAAGATAAAAGGATGAAATACAATGATTTCTAGTGAAACATTAGCAACTGTTCTCTAAAAATTCTCTCAGCTGTTGCCACTTATCATTGTTGATGACAGATGCAATACTGGATCATTTATTACTTCTTCCCAGCATGCCCCCCTCCACATAGATGAAATATTTTATCCCTTAATCAATTTGTGAGCACAGAAACAATCAGGACTTTTACTGCACAGCATGAGTTGATGAATTCTAATAGTTTCAGGGAGGAAAGAGGTCCTATACCTAGCTCCTGTTTCTGCAGTTCTTCTTTCATGCTTGAGAAAACTGCACAATGAACTAGGATTACACAGCAGGCAGCCTGAAGACTGCAGATACTTCAGCCATTCCACAGAAAAGAACTTAAATGAAAGCAAAATTCTGTTCCTATCTGTAACTGTGAATGAAGCTTTATTAAATGGTATTTCTTTGGGGATAAATGCTCGCTCCTTAAGAAATTAATTTTAAACTCGTATTTAGCTTCATCACTTTTTTTTCTAGAAACAAGATGACAGCTCCTTGGAAATGTAAAAGATTGATATACAGTGGTACCTCACAAGACGAGTAACTCACAGGACGAGAAACTCACAGGACGAGCAAAAAATTTAATCAAAAGATATTCCGCTAGACGAGCCGTGACTCACAAGATGAGGAAACTTCATGCTAAACCTCGTGCATCATCAATAAGTGCAGTCTGTATTTCCCGTTCAGGCAACCCCGCGCGACAGTTCTGCCGACTCTTACCTCGTGCTTTACTCTATTGTTGCAGACAGCAACCCCATGTGAGAGTTCTGCTAACGCAGCAAGCACATGGCATTCTGCCAACTCTTCTCTTGCGCAGTTTACTCCATTGCCATACGGGCAGCAGCACATGTGCATTTTGCCAACTCTCCTCTCACGCACTTTACTCCATTGCCATGCAGGCAGCAGCACACGTGCATTCTGCCAACACTCCTCTTGCGCAGTTTATTCCATTTTCATACTGGCAGCAGCACGCATGCGTTCTGCCAACTCTCCTCTCGCGCAGTTTACTCCATTGCCATACGGGCAGCAGCACGCGTGCATTCTGCCAACTCTCTTGCGCAGTTTACTCCATTGCCATACGGGCAGCAGCATGCGCACATTCTGCCAACTCTCCTCTCATGCAGTTTACTCCATTGCCATATGGGCAGCAGCACATGTGCGTGCGTTCTGCCTACATTCCTGATTGCAATGAGCACCGCGCAATCAGCTCATGTGGGAAATCTCCCAATGGAGCTCTCCTCTCTCGCTGCATAAACAGCGTAAATTAAGTGAAAGGCAT
>JANHZU010002685.1:54106-67919 GCA_032468055.1 Acrochordus granulatus | reverse complement strand
GGGAAGGATTGAAGGGAAGAGGAGAAGGGGACGGCAGAGGATGAGATGGATAGATAGCATAGTCAGTGTGATGGGTGCGAGCTTGTTAAGACTCTGGGAGGCAATGCAAGAAAGGGGGGCCTGGCGTAATGCAGTCCATGGGGTCACGAAGAGTCGGACATGACTGTGCTACTGAACAACAACAAAAAGTAGGAGAGACCTCTATGTAAGTTGTTTTGAGCCTTTTGCAAAAACAAATTCAATGAAACAATATGCAACACCTTCATGTTAGATTTTACAGTAGATTACCTTGCAAAGGCAAAAAAATGTTAATATATCCATCTGACAAGAACGATTACAACAATATAGGTGAGCTACATACATCAAGTACTAGGGAAAATGTTTACTGAACAGTACATTTCAGAGTGATTTTTCTGGGCTCAAAATCCTAGCAACCTCAGTCAGGAGATCAGGAAAGTCTTTGCAAGGTCTAAAGAACACTAAGCAATAAATCAAGAAGCAAAAAGCTATCAATAGTAACTTGAAATCCTTTTTTATCAGATTATATTATTATTAAATTTGTTATGGCTATACATCAGACTATACAATTAAAATAGCTTAAAACATAATTACACAATGTTAACAGCTTAGACTAAAAAATAGCTATAAAATAACAAAAGCAACAAAGACAGGGTCTCCATAGCATACAAACTCTAGACTTGGGAACCAAATCCCCAAGAGAATATTGGGGGGCAAGGACGATGATGTTCCAGAAGATGGGGCAGTAACCGGGGAGCTGCGCTTTCTTAGTCCCACAACGTAGCAGCATTTAATTAGGGTGCACAGTGGCACAAGCGGTTAACACTGGGCTTGTTGGCTGGAAAGTCGGCAGCTCGAAACCTGAGAGCTGCCACGTAATGGGGTGAGCTCCCCTTGTTTGCCTAGCTCCTGCCAACCTAGCAGTTCGAAAGCGTGCAAATAGATAAATAGGTACCACTTTGGTGCGAAAATAACAAGGACATGAAAGGAGCCCGCATCAGGCATTCCCTGGGCAACGGTGATGTCACTGGCTAATCCTTTCAACCATGGAAGTGCTTTGGTAGGTGCTTCCGACATGGGGGGAAAGCATTTAATTGAGGGGACCTGGCAGGTACGCACTTTATCCAGATGTACTGGATAGGCAGAAACAGAGAATGGTGGTCCTCCACATAACAGGCCCTATGCAGTAGAGATAACTGCTAGAGAGAGGGAAAGAAAGAAGAAATTTGGGGGTTATAGTCTGGCAAAAATGTACAATCAAGACCAAAGAAAACACGGATAAGGCAAGAAATACTTTTAAGACATAAGAAAATATCAAATGAAGAGTGCAAACAAGAATAAACCTATGGCAATCAGAAAAGAAAGCAGATTTATCCATGTCATTACAAACCTCAAGACACAGAATGACGCTGTTTTGGTAAAGAGGAATTGCATCCCTCCTGAAGACACATCATTACACTATAACAGGAAACGGTTCCCAGTTTCAGCACTAACAGTAGGGCATTACTATATTCATAATACAGGTTACGTGAGTTTTCAAACTGTTATTATTGAAATTCAAACTGTCAATTCAAATTAAATCAGTCATATACTGAAATACATGTTTAGCACAGCACATGACATAGCTTTGAAAGATAATAGATGTAATTTAATTTGTACTGAGATTAAGAAAACATTTGATAAAACAAGCCAGTAATGCAAATTTTTATTTTTCCTGTTATATGGGCTGTCAGGAGATTTCAGACTGCTAATCTACCAGATACCTTAGAGCTCAATTTACCACAGTCATTTATTACCACTTAAGTAGTTATCATCATGGTATCCTGAGTATTCAAAATCAACTTCATTGTGATAAACTAAAAATACAGTACAGATTGACTAAATTCAGCCCATTTACTAGAAGTTAAAGTACAGCTGTAAATAAACTCAGAAAAGCTAGCAGAATAAAATAACCATGGAAAGCCCTATTCAGTCTGGTGTTACTACAGTAAAATCTTTTACTTTTAATAGATAATTCAGAAGGAGGAAGTCCATTAAATCCGAATTTACATATTTTGCGTCAACTTATATCATTTGTGTAATTATATAATAGCCGTAACTGCATCATTTGTAACAAAATCATTTAGGAAATAAACCTTGAAAATAATGGATCCCCAACCCGCTTTACCAGTTACCCAGTCTGTTAAATGGGAATAGAGTCTGAAAGGAAAATAAATCCACTGTATCTGACACTTGCTAAACAGAGGGCTGTTGAACCCAGAGCTTACTGTGTTTTATTTCTATAATTAATGATCATGCACAATTTGCTCCTTTATGTTGCCTTTCAATAAACTAAAAGGACTTGAAAGAAATGGTTTAAGTTCCATAGGAAATGCAATTTTTGCAGATTAGGTCAGCTACTTGAAAATAGTTTCCTTAACTACAACAGAAAAAGATATTCAGTGTGTGCATGTGAGAAGACTGTCCTTATCAATTATCTTTCAAATTTGCTATTACATATATTAGTTACGTGTGTTACTGAATTTAAAAAAATAAAGTCTCCTTAAGAGCATCTTAAGTCAATGCAGCCTAATCAATCCCGATAGAAGGCTTCCAGAAATTACGTCTATTCTTGCTTAACAAGCTTAACTGGGACCAACATTTCTGTCACTAAGCATTATGGTTGTTAGACAACTGACTGCAAGATTCCCCAGGCTGACATAGATGACCCACTAGTAGTAGCTGTCAGCCAACTACCTGATGGCAAAGCTCCAGGGGCAGATATCATACGTGCAGAGTTGTGGTCCTGTATTTATAGAGAAACTAAATTATTCAGTCTTTCTGAAAGCAAGGATCCATTCCTCAGGAACTAAAAGTTGCATGCATCATAAACCTCTACAAAAGAAAAGGCAATTGACAAGTACACAACAACCATTAAGGAACATTGCTACTCTCCACTGCAGGAAAAACCCTTGCAAAAGTTCTGCTAAATTGACTGTCATTCATTGGAGCTGGGCTTGCTGTCAGAGCCACAGTGTGACTTCTGCAGAGGTCACAGGACTATTGACATTCTTTTTGCCATGTGCCAACTTCAGCAGAAATGTCAGGAGCAGAATCAAGAACTCTATGCAACCTTTGTTGACCTCACAAAAGTCTCTGATACTGTCAGCTGACAAAGCCTGTGGAAACATGTCAAAGTTTGGCTGCCCCACCAAATTAATTAAGATGGTACCCAGTTCCATGATGGCCAGAGTGGCAAGTCATTCCAAGTCACCAGTGGTGTTAAACAGGGTTGTGAGCTTGGGCTGTGTGTTTGTACCTGTACTGTTCAATATGTTTGCTGCAATGCTGAACAATGCCTTTCAGGACATGATGCTAGAATCAGCCTCAAATACAGAGTGGATGGAAAGCTCTTTATCCTGATGGAAAGCTCTTTATCCTTTCTTTTGTACTTGTCAATTGCCTTTTCCTAAGGAGACTTCAAGCTATTACAAAATGAAGGAAACTATTCTGAGAGACTTTCTCTTTGCCCATGACTGCACCCTAAATGCTCATGGCCAGATATGCAAGTCAGTATGGATAAACAATTCACTCTCAATACTCAAAAGACCAAACTTATGCACTGTATAAGTTGTAGGCCTTTGATACACAATTCTCATGCATTGTACATAGAACTTAAAATCACAATGAAAGAGCAGAAGCTACAGGCAGTAGGCTAGTTTAGATATCTTGGCAGCATCTCCTCCCGAGTAGAGACCACTGATATAGAAATTAATTGCATAATAAGAAAGACAAGCTATGCTTTCAGTAGACTGCACCTCACCGCATAGGGATGTTGAGGAATTAGTCCAGCAACAAAATTTAAGATCTACTAAGTGGTGGTACTTACCACCCTTCTGTTTGCCTGTGAAATGTGGATCGTGTAGACATGCAAGACAGTTGAACCATTTCCATATGACTTGTCTTTGCAGAATATTAAGACATCAAGTGGTTAGATAAAATATCAGACACTAATGTTCTCTCTAAAATGAGTCGACCATTGGTTCATACACTGCTGAGCATAGAGACCCAGTAGACAGGTCATGTCATCGATACACTGAATTAATGCATGTTCAAAAGCTTTCTTTTGGGGAACTATCTGCTAGAAAGCACTCTCATGGAAGAAACCATTCAAAAATATATTAAAGGTTTCCCTGAAGTCGCTTGACACAGACATGACCATCTAGGAAATGCTGGCACAAAATAATTCTACTTGGCGTTTGTAAGGGTTATCAAGCTTAAAAAGTAAGTCGTACTGTGAAATACAACTTAAGTGTGAGTTGTAGTCATCAGTGCAACAATGGAAGTATACACATTTGCCCAATATATGCCAGGATATTTTGTGTCCAAATCGGTCTGACCATTCATCTTTGCACTCACATTTAGTTTTAAAATAACTAATGTAATGGGTCTTCATTGATGATGATGGACAAACAACTCCTCTGCCGTCACTGCTGCCCGCCTGAGGCATTGGGAAAGCCTTGTGTGGCCAACAGCTGCCTTGCAAAGGGCCTGCCTGGGTACGTTGTGTCAGCAGTGGAAGGACGAAGATATGAGCTGACAAAGATCAGCTAAACAAAAATCAACTGGGGCAGCAAAGTGAGGGTGGTGAGGGTACAGGGCAGAGCAGTGGGGACAGCAGGATACAGGGCAGCCAAAAGGACAAACAGGAGAGAAGCAGGTGAGGGGAGTTGACACACATACTGTAATTGTGGGCTGGCTGCCAAGTGCCCAAATTTTGATTACATGATCACGGGGCCATTGCAACAGCGCTAACTATGAAGACCAAACTTAAATACCATTTGTTCACTACCTTCATAACTTTAATGGTTGCTAAATTTATGGTTGTTAAATAGGGACTATCTGTAATCAGTATCATCAGGATTTATTCTAATTCTAAAGTGGGAACATCAGGAAATGTTACCATGGAGCATATACTCACATCTGACTAGCATCCTTTCCTATTTAGCTATCTTTGAATTTTCAATCTAAATTAAATTTTAATTAAACCCTAACTCTAGGAGCCGTAGTGGTGCAAACAGTTAAGACGCTGGGCTTGTCAGCTGAAAGGTCAACAGCCCAAGTTTGCGACCCAAGCACTGCTGTGAGCTCCAGCTCCTGCCAACCTAGCAGTTTGAAAGCATGTAAAAATTAATTAATTTAAATAATTACATAAAAGTAATTAATGGGTACCACCTCAGGAGGAAGGTAACAGTGTCTGTGGATTTTTGTGTGTAGTCATGCCGGCTACATAACCATGGAAGTGTCTTTGGGCAACACTGGCTCTTTGGTTAGGAAATGGAGATGAATACTGCTCATAGTTGGCCACAACTGACAGAGAAAACCTTTCCTTTTAAAACCTTAATTCATTACTATGATTAGACAAGCCCACACCATTTTCATGTAGGTAGTCTAACTTCATACTCATAAAACTAGAATTGCAAACTCTACAGTCTACTGAACTTCTTTAAAAGACATGGAAGGACAACCTAAATTCTAGATAATTCAACTGTAATATGATCGTGATGTATAAAAGAATTCCATACTTGAATCTTTTAGCCAACCCCCCATACACACATACACTTGTTCAGGACTTAATTAATGGCTAACTTGGTTTTTACTAAACTTTTAGCTGCAGAACTTATTAGATGAGAAGGGGATATTTTTTTTCTGCTTTCCACTATAGCATGGTTGAATAATCTATACTGTAAGAAAACATAGTTATTCAACCTCAACTTGAATAACTATATTTTATTCAAAGCAGCAAAGTAATGGATCTCTGCAGTTAATACATTACTATTTTTGTTATTTTTTGAATATTAACAATAAAAATCTCACATTCAGATTATTATCAGAAGACACATTGAGACTCAATGAAAAAACCGTAGGGTGTTGCTGCATGCCAAGAGAATATATATATTATCTCAAGAAATTGCAAACTGTGCTGTCAAATTTTGCAAGAGACCATACAACAATATATTGAATTTTTACAACAGGCCTTAAGAACAGACAGGCTTGCACTGAAAAAAAAGCTTTGTTCTTCTTTTAAAAGGTCAGGCACAAAAAAAAAAAAGGTAAGGAAGTGAAAGAGAAACCAATGCTTTATAGTGAAGAAATAAGTGCTTTGAAAAGTCTAAACAGCTAGCCAGAAAGGTCACAGATGATCACCGTGATCACCTTACAGTGAAGCTAGATTGGACTATACACAAATGCCACCATTCTGGTTTCATGTTAAACAGACCCAACCCTACTGGATAAAGGTTTTAGTTTCATTGATCTTGAGGCACAACTGGGCATGCTGCCAACACTCCTTTAAAAAAATCCCCTCTGTAATGGAAGAAAACCAGCTTTGTTGAGCTGTTCCAACACTCGCAGTTTTAAACACGTCACATCTGTGTAAAATGTTCATTTCTGAACTTTTCAAACTGATGAGCAAGTTTTGCAGTAAGAACAGAATAAGGACATCTTTCTTTAAAAAAACTTCAGGCTTAAGAAAACTATACCACTTAGATTCTTCGAAAAGTATCTGTTTCAAACCAAGCAAAAAACTCGAGAGGAACAGGTTGTTTCATCAAGCCATAAACTCTGCAACAGGAAGAGATGCGGTCAATGTCAGGCGTAACTGAACTAAAAAAAAGTTATTTCTGCACAGATTCAAATTTCCCCTAAGCTGTTTCTTATCCATTACCATTTTAGGTTGATTTCTAATCTGTGATAGTTTTATGCTGAAAGGGTGATAAATAACTTAACTTTTAAAATGGACAGGTTTAAGATATTTCTTACATAGCTGTGAAATATACCTAGTTAAATATAGTAAAGGAAGCATGCATAGCATGAGTTATGAAAATCTCCCCAGTAGCAATCTGCTACCGTCCTCAGCTGAAACCATTTGGCTGTCTTCTACCCTACACCAAATTTTGTCCTTTCCTCTTCAATTTTAAGAGTTATCCTGGTGACAGAGTACTGGTCCAACATAACTGGGCTGGGGAAAATAAATATCAAAGGAGTCTTCTATCTTAAGCATTAAAGGAGAAGGAATTATTTTCAAAAGCCAACTCATTCCACTCTCAACTTCTAAATATTACCTTAAATTTCATAACAATTAGGCATACTATTATCTACACCAGTTTTTCTCAGAACTGGCCCCTTGCATAAGTTTTAGTTTCTACTATCTGGATAGCAATTTGAGATAAAACTGTTCAAGATGAAGTGTCAACTGTTCTCCGAGGACTTCTGTTTTCTAAAAACCTTTATTGGAGGTATCAGGATTTTCATAAGAGACCACATACATTTCAAGATGTACTCTACTGTTATGGAACAGGAACTCTTTTTTGGTTAATAACTGGCAATTATGCCAGAATATTATCTTTTCTATGCTCTTTTTCATTTGCTAAATATACAACATAAAACAAAAAGTGTTCCAAAAGAAAACATAAGCTAGTGATGACCCTTTATTAAACTTTCCAAGGACAAAAACCCTATACAATCTAGCATGGAAATATGGTATTTCTTCAGTCTCATTGATTTCCAATATAAATATATCATTTTACCAAATCTAAAAGCATAATTCAACAGCAGTTTTGCCCTTTTGGGTTTAACTTACACTTGCAACATTATTTTATTCAAGAAGACTCCATCTGCTAGATTCATATACACTGCAAGTTTGTCTTCATTATCACTCCCTTGTGGTCCAAATGTTTTGACCTGCCAGGAAACACAAAATAAAACCTTATGTTAGAAAACTCTTTCAAAGATGAAACATAACTACATGTCTACTAATTTTGTTCTGGAAGCATATGTTTATATTCATCTGAATTATATGTCAAGAGTTAAAAACTAATAAGATAATGAAAATGGCTACTGTACTTTTTTTGAGGCAAAAAAATTAGTTCTGCTAGAACAGCATCCTTCTACCAGGAATCTCATTTATAGGACTATACAGACATTTGTACTCCTTGCTACTAGCCATAGTAGTAGATGAGATGAAGGTACACAAAAAGCTCCCATTTCTTTTATAGGAAAAAATGTCCCTTCAGTCCAATGTCCCTTCAGTCCAAGAATGTCTGATTCTTGGAGACTGCTTGGATGTGTCCCTGCATTTTTCTTGGCAAGGTTTTTCAGAAGTGGTTTGCCATTGCCTTCTTTTCCTCGGACTGAGAGAAAGTGAGTGGCCCAAGGTTACTCAGCTGGCTTTGTGCCTAAGGTGGTACTGGAACTCACTGTCTTCTGGTTTCTAGCCTGATGTCTTAACTACTACACTAAACTGACTACCTCTGTATAAATCCTTTCAAAATTCATCTGAACCAGATCTAAATTTTCTTCCAAGATCTTTGCTAATTTCATCTACAAAGATTGAGACAAAAGATTGCTCTTAAAAAGAATCTATTTACCTTGAAGTTTTTGTCAGCCACTAGGAGCAGAACAATTCTGCTAAAATATAAATGTTTGGTTTCTTCTAATGTTACCTGTAATACAGCACACGTCTTGTTCCTTTTACTTTCTTAGAGCTTCCATATCAGGTTATAAATAGGCCTGATTCATACATGTCACAACATGAAATGAAAAGTCAGACTGCAGATAAAAGTGACTTTGGAATAAGAATTTCCTGCAAACAAAAACTATAGCCAGGATAAACACACTAGCTAGCTCACTTGGTGTTGTTTATAATTTTATGATGACTATTTACAGGGAATTTCAGTAGAGAATTTGTTATCACTAATTCTGTACCATGTAATAAAATTGAGTTCAATCTGTAATAGAGAGGGTGCAACTACAAGAAGAGACAAATATAGTTGGTCATGTCAGATAGTTTTTCTTTTCTTCCCAAACCAAAGCCATGTTGGTTGGATAAAACAATTTCGAGTCTTGCTGAAATCAAATGAAGAGATAATACTTGGATAAAGCTAGGTATCAGAGCTAGTATAAATTTAATCTCTACTTTCTATAAACCCAATTAGCAAATCAGGGATAATGGGAGAAGCTGTCTAAGACCTCTTGTTTAATGCTCTTTCAAAAGATGTTTCAAAATATCTGCCCAAAATATCTTTTAATGCTCCCCTGCAAGTATGCAAGTTTTGTATAAATACCTGCAAATGAAATGTGTATCCACACATTTCTCTATCCTTCCATCTGTTCCTCCAATTCCAATAATTTCTTCAATCAAATCTATGGCCTATGTGTACCCGCTGACATAAAAAAGGCAATTTATTAACCAAGTAAAATCCTATCTCCACACCAAAAAACAAAGCAGGAACCCTATCTACACACAATACCCATACAAGTAAAACTTCTGCAAAGGGGCTAGCACATACTCCAAAGTACCAACATCACGGCTTGCGTGCACACCTGCAATTCTACACAGAAGTATTCAGTACAGGAGGCAGTATAAAGGAAACTACAACCAAACATAATCTTGAAAGTGTTCTAGTGCAACGTACACAACAACTAACCCAAAGTAATCATTGATTTACACAAGATTTGCACATAACATCTTTCCTTAGGAAGTTTGATGTACTCATGTATTTACAACGCAGAAGCCTGTCCAGTTAAAACAAGGGGAGACTCTTCGGAACCCCGTGCCTGACACCTTGCTGCCGCGGCTCCAAGGACGCCGAAACAAGAGGCGCTGCTTCCGACGGCATCTCCGCCGCCGTCTGACTTTTCCTCTGGCTGGGCCGGCATCGCCAGGCGCGGAATCACCTGCGGTTCGTCTCCGACTGAAGCAGCCGCTGCCCCGCGCCCCGCTGCTCAGCCCAGGGAAAGCCCCGCAGCGGGCTAAAGGCGGCTTTTGACGCCCGCGGTCCCGCGCCCCTCGCTGGCCGGACGGCGCCCGCCCCAGGTGCGGCCCGGTGCGCCGCGCGGGAAGGCGCTTTCCCCTCGCCGCGAGCTTCCTCCCCAGCGAAGCGCTCGGCTCGCTCGGCGCTGCCCGGCAGACGGCTCCGGGACGCCCGGCCGCTTTGCGAACTCACCCAGGTTACCAGAGGGCTCTGCAGAAAGAGTTCCAGGAGTTCGGAAATGGTCACGTCCATTTTGCTCCAAGACAGCTCAGCGCTTCCTTCGGATCGGCGGTGAGAAGGCGGCCGGGGTGCTCAGCCTGGGAACAAAGGCGAGGAGCCCATGGCCCAGAAGGAGCCGCCTGCTCGGGGAACAATGCGAGGTTGGTCTCCTGTCCCCTCCCCCCAGGCGAGAGTGGGGAGGGACGGCGACCAGCTCCCTCCCTCCCTCCTTCCTTCCTTCCTTCCTTCCTCACTTTCTCCTGCAAAAGCCGCCGCCCGTTCCCAACCTGCCGACGGGCGAGGCGAGGCGGCCAAGGCGAACCGCCTGCCACGCTTTCCGGCTTCCAATCGCCGCGCGTGTTTTTCCGAGGGCGACTGCCGCTGCCCCAGACTTTCTGCTCCGTTGGGAAGAGTGAAGGCGAGCTCTTTAACGGCGGATCCCCTTCCTCTCTGAGGTCGAAAGCAAGAAGCGAAGGCGCGCCACGGTTCGCGCTCTCGCGCTCAGGCCACCGATCCTGACGAGGCGATGGGAAGCGCCGAGCGGTAGCGCTACTACCTGTAGGAAGGACGCGCGCTTCTCTCTTGCGGTGGAAACGGGAGGAGGGGGCAAGAGAGAAAGGCAAACAGGAGGAGTCGGGTGGGGGGTGTTAAGAAAAACAAGTTGATCGACGTTACTGGTTGCAAATGACAATCTGGGAAAAGGTTTGAAGTGACCAATAGAAGTTGCTTGCGGTCTAATGGGGCTGGAAAGGTGTTCGCCGTTCAGCGCTAACGAGGTCCTCGGAGGCGGGGGGGGGAGAGAAAGTGGACGAGGGAGATGCGGGTCTCCTCCGTCGAGGGGCTTCGGCGCTCTTCTTCGCGTGAGACGCGTCCTGGTAGACGCTGACCTGAGAAGCGCTGCCCGAAACAGCCATTTTCGAGGAAATGTGTCCAGCTCCCGGCAGACAGCTTTGCCTCAGGAGCACAAACGAGCGCAGCTGCTCGTGAGCGGCGGGGAGGGCAGGCTCCGGGGTGCCACCCCTGACGGCCGGCGCGAGAGTGGAAGCCGCGGAGGAGTCGGCTGTGCCCGGAGAGGAGAGGGACGAGGCTCCCCTGCGCAAGAAGGAACGGGCGGCCCTTTCCGACCAGAGAAAGAGGAGGAGGCTGGGAGCAGCGGGAAGAGCAATGGGGCCTCGTTTTCAGTACGAAACCGCCATGGCAGACGAAAGCGCCCCCACCCCACGCCCGTGCCGTCCTTCGGAGCGCCGGGATGTTTTTCCTCTGCTTTGCTAACTGCGGCCTTAGGCTTCCCTATTACGTTTAAGCGTGAACTGATGCCAGAAGCCTCCAGAGCACAAAAGGGAATTGGGCAAGTGACCCGTTAGCTAGATAGAGGAGTTTTAACTCGGAGTCCTGGGAATATGTTTAGGGAGGGTGATGGAGAATGCAGATTAAAGCTGTTGCAGAAACTTCAGCTCCTCTCTGGTGGAAGGCTAGGCATCTGGTTGCCTTGGCTCTTATTGTTCACAACAAAGCTCTCCTAGTTGTTAATATCTCCAAAAATAGTGAATGTTTGAATGCATAAATGTCTTAAAGAAGAATTTGCCTTTCCTCCTGTTAACATAGGTTGTACTACTATTATGTAATGAATCAGCACTACCCTTCTATAGAAGTGGTAGATTCACATTTCAATCAGACTGGCAGCTAATGGAAGAAATGGAAAGTAATACGGTGGTGCCTCACAAGACGAGACTAATCCATTCTGGAAGAACACTCTTAGTGCGAAATGCTCGTGAAGAGAAATGAGGTTTCCCATTGAAAACAATAGAAAATCAGACGGTTCCACGCTCCCAAAAATATTCACCAAAAAATCATTTTCAACGGAATTTGATGTAGAAATCATTGTCCCTAACATCTGAAACAAGTAACCATGATTAACACGTGATACAAAGCAGAAATAGAGCAAATGAACCAGCACTTGCGGATCTGCTTCGAGGCAGCTTCTGGCCTTGGCTACTGCTGTTTGCTGCTGTCACTTTAAAAGGGCCTTTTTTCTCTCAGCTTTTCTGGGCGTCATGGGCAGTTTGAAAGTTTCTTCCCTCCATACTAAGAGGGGAGAAGCAACGAGGGGGGATTTCTGTTTTATTTGGTGCACGCGCGGCTTTAAGAATATCCTGGCACGAAGGAGAGGAAGGGGAGGGGACTTCCTGGAGATTGAATCTGGTGTCTCCGGAGTTCTCTCTCTTGAATGCCTTTCACTTAATTTACGTTGTTTACGCAGTGAGATAGGAGAGCTCTGTTGTGAGATTTCCCATGTGAGCTGATTGCGCAGTGCTCATTGCGATCAGGAACATCGACCTGCCACCATGTGGCAGCATAGGCAGAACACGCGCGCATGCTGCTGCCCGTATGGGAATGGAGTAAACTGCATGAGAGGAGAGTTGGCAGAATGCATTCATGTGCTTGCTGCATTAGCAGAACTCTCGCACGGGGTTGCTGTCTGGAACAATGGAGTAAAGCACGAGGTAAGAATTGGCAGAATGTGCATGCGTACTTGCTGCATCGGCAGAACTCTCACGCGGAGTTGCCTGAATGGGAAATACAGAGCACGCTTATTGATGACGCGCAAGGTTTGGCATGAAGTTTCCTCGTCTCGTGAGTCGCAGCTCATCTAGCAGAATAGTTTTGATTAATTTTTTTTGCTTGTCCTGCAAGTTACTCATCTTGTGAGTTACTCGCCTTGTGAGGTACCACTGTATACAAAAGGGATGATCGTGTTTGTATTTAGTCATGTGCTCCTTGTGTGGATTGGTATTAATACAAATGTATGTATATATGTTGCCCAGAGTCACTTGTTGAGATGGACAGCTGTAGAAATCAAATAAGTAAATACATTTCTGGATTTGTGTAATAGACAGTCATAAAATGAAATTGCTTCGTGCAACAAATATAAGTTAGCTTATCTTCAGAATACTGCAGAAATAGTCCAGTGAATACATTTATTAGGTTTTAAGAGATTTAATTGAAGCAGAATAACTAGACTATATCTTCTGGAACTCAAACCAACAATCCTTCTAGTTGAAAAAGTCAGTTTTATGTAGGTTCTATATCAGACTATAGAACAGTGTTTCTCAAACTTGGTCACTTGAAAGTGAAAATTGAAAAAGTCCCTGGATGGGGCAAGAAATATTTTCTTATTACATCGAATAATAAAAGTCCAGTTGCTTTTTTGAGAAAGTTTTTGCAAGTTTACTGTGACAGCTAAATAGTACTTTCTGCTCTGTATAGATACAGTGGCACCTCACAACACGAGTAACTCACAAGATGTGAAACTTGCAGGACAAGCAAAAAAATTTAATCAAATTTATTCTGCGAGACAAGCTGCAACTCATTAGACGAGAAAACTTCATGCCATATCTTGCATGTCATCAGTAAGCGCGCTCTGTATTTCCTGTTCAGGCAGCAACTCTGTGCGAGAGTTCTGCTGATACAGCAAGCACACGCATGCGTTCTGCCGACTCTACCTTGTGGTTTACTCCATTGTTGCACAGACAGTAACCCCGTGTGGGAGTTCTGCCGATGCAGCAAGCGCGCATGCGCGTGCTCTGCTGACTCTGCCATGTGTAGTTTACCCATTCCCATATGGGCGGCAGCGTGCGTGTGTGTTCTGCCTACGCTACCGCATGGCGGCAGGTCAACATTCTTGATCGCAATGAGCACTGCATGATGAGCTCACGTGGGAAATCTCACAACAGAGCTCTCCTCTCTCGCTGCGTAAACAGTGTAAATTAAGTGAAAGGCAT
>JANHZU010002684.1:171577-182536 GCA_032468055.1 Acrochordus granulatus | reverse complement strand
GAACACTTACTATGCATTGGATCCATGTTATTATGCTCTCACTAGTAGTCCATATTGATCAAGAAGGACAAGGATCTAATTTACAGGTGGCTGAGCTCAACCCATAGCTCCCTTCACTTTCCTTAGACATCATAATCTCAGATGAAGCAGGAGTTTCTGCCACTGTGTTTATGCCAGAAAATGGCTCATATCTGTCTGATTATAATCTCTTCTTGTCTTCGGCCAGTGTTGTTCCAGGAACAATATGGTTTATTATCCAAATTTCAAAATATATCTAATTTCTTTCCTTAGTGTTTCAAATACAGCTGGAGGTAAAGGCAATGTTAAGTGTCTTAGTCTCTTGGAAAGTTCTGACTCAGATCGCAAGGATGAAGATGATGCCAAGATGCTTCATACACCTAAAAGGCAAACAAAAGTCATTCCCAAGGTCTCAAAGAACCAATCCATGAGAACGCCTACCAAGGATCCAAGAAATACTGTAAGAGCCGTAGGCATTTTTAAAATAAATTTGTAGTTACTTTCAATAGTCATGTATACATAAAATAAACTATCTTAATTTTAAAGTTTCAGGATTTTAGAAGTGGAGATATCATGAATGTATACAATTCAGTTTGCATTCATAATTGGAGATATCTGAGAAGAACAATGGCTATATTTGAAGTCAAACCATATACGAACTTCATGCTCTGCATCCTTTGCAAGCAAAAAATACCATATTCATTTTAGCTGAACAAGCTAGGCTGTGTGTATGTCATGGTCATTTAAATCAATCTTGACTCCTGGCAACATGAGCAGATCAATAGTTTTCTTGGCAATATTTTTTGGAAATGGTTTGCCAATACATCCTTCAGGATTTTTTTTCCAGTCTTGGTCTGATAGAAAGTGACTGGCTCTAAATCATCCAGTTGGCTTTTGTGCCCATGGAAAAATAAAAATACAGGTCTCCCTACTCCATAACACCAAACTGGCTGTCAAGGTGGACTACAAAATTCCAAAGAGAAAATATTGTCAGACTGTTTCCTCCTTTCCCTCTTTGTCTACTCTTATGTTGAATATTCATTTAAATCCTATGCCAAATAAATGTGCTAAACATGAAAGATGTTTTGATTAATTTTTTTCAATTCTGATTTTCAGTAGTTTGAAACAGAACAAAATGTAAACAATTATATTTGTAAATGAGAAACCAAATTAAAAACAAAAACCTGAGTGTTTAAACATCTTAAACAGAATGGAGCAAAGGTATATGGGTGCTTTATGTAACAAATAAAGAATTGGAAAAATGAACTTTCCCACAAGAACTGACAGCTTATTTAGTTTTTTACCTCAGCTTGTTACATTTGCAAATAAGTTGAAAGTGAGAATAAATTTTAAGGGTATGATTTTTCTTGCAGTCTAAGCCAAGAACTCCAAAAACTCCACGTAATGCCACCCCAAGAATTCGCAGTCGAAATCAAACTGCACAGAAGCCAGCCAATGTGCTAGAAGAGGCAAGAATGAGGTAAAGTTAAATGTTCTTGGTATTTAATGAGGGAAGAATTTGTTTATTTATATCCTACCTTTATTATTTTTATATACAACTCAAGGCAGCAAACATATTTAACATACCTTCTTCCTCCCATTTTCCCCACAACAACAACCCTATGAGGTGAGTTGGGCTGAGAGTAAGTGACTGGCCCAAGGTCACCCAGATGGCTTTCATGGCTAAGGCAGGATTAGAATTGATGGCCTCCCATTTTCTAGTCTGTTATCTTAACCACAATTGTAATTATAGGAGGGCAAATTGGAAATTAGTCTTTGAGGGTGATATAAACAGAATTTATTTCAACATAACAAAAGATAATACAATGATACTTTTAAAAAGATACCCATTCTGTCATGAATGTCTTGTTCTTCCTGTTTTATATTTTCATATAGAATATTTTTTTAATTTGGATTAGTGTTGAAGTTATATAGTCACTTTTTTCAACCTTAATCTTAAGGCAATATCTGAAACGAATTCTTAGAACATTTGCATAACAGTTCCTTAATAACTTGGTGCCCAGCAGCTTGCTTAGAAATTATGTAACCAAGGTCTTTAATATTGACCTTTCTTCCTTTTTTGCTTTAATTAATAGACTGCATGTTTCTGCTGTCCCAGAGGTCTTGCCCTGCCGTGAAAAGGAATTCCAGGATATCTGTAACTTTATAGAAAGCAAACTTCTTGATGGGACCGGAGGGTGAGTATTTTCTAGCATGCTATTTATGCATTTTCAGTTTCATTAAAGAGGAAGGAAGAAGAGAAATCCAGATCATGTTGCCAAAACAGTGATTGAAAAAATAATTTTTAAGGGAAAACTTGCTAAGATTACAACACTTTTTACAATTTCTTGAAAGTCATGCACTCTTCTTGTTATACAGATTCAAAAAGAGGTACCTTATTAATTATTATTATTAATAAATATTTATTAATATGTTTTAGCAGCTAAATACATTCAGTTTCTGAAATCTTCACCTTTATTACCCATCACTTAATAGTGGATTGAATTATCCATATAGAAGCATCTCAGAATTCAGTTATATAGATACAAATATTTTATTGCCAAGCATGGTTAGACCTGCTAGGAATTTGACTCTGGTACAGCAGCTCTCAGTATACTTGCAAGACAACAGTAATAAAATAATAACATAAACGCATTATGTATTCAACAGTAAGTGTGCATTCAAAGTATGCAGCCAGTGGAAAAGGAGTAAAGTGTAGAACCACAATCTATTCATAAGTATCTATACACATTAGACAGAACCTCTGGGTTAATTTAGAATTCTTTGCACTTTCTATCATATAGCATGAGTTAAGCATTCAGATGAATAATGGCACAGGGGAAAAATTGTCCCTGTGTCTGGTTGTTTTGGTATGCAGTACCCTATAGCGCCATCCAGAGGGAAGAGGTTCAAACAAATTATGTCCAAGGTGAGAGAGGTCTGCAGCTATCCTCTCTGCTCTTCTCTTGACTCTCTCAATATAAAGGTCCTCCATGGAGGGCAGGCTTGTTGCAATTATTCTTTCTACAGTCCTGCACCAACAGACAGTTATAGATGTACAAAGGACAGACTCAGTAATTCCTCTGTAGAACTGTATCAGCAGCTCTTGAGGCAGGTTGAACTTCTTGACCTGACGCATCCTCTGTTGTACCTTCTTGATAATGGTGCCAGTGTTAGCTGTCCATTTCACGTCTTGGGACATTATAGAGCCCAGAAACTTAAAGGCTCTACTGCTGATACTGCGTTGCTGAGTATGGTAAGAGGGGGTGAAATAGAAGGGTTTTTCATAAAATCACTGTCATCTCCACAGTATTGAGCATATTCAGTTCTAAGTTTTGACTGTACCACAGGGTCAGTTGTTCAACCTCCCCTCTGTACCCAAACTCATCATTGTCTCAAATGA
Organism: Acrochordus granulatus; assembly: GCA_032468055.1. NCBI lineage: Eukaryota > Metazoa > Chordata > Lepidosauria > Squamata > Acrochordidae > Acrochordus > Acrochordus granulatus. The sequence continues at coordinate 179,115 of JANHZU010002684.1, read as the reverse complement.
GTCCAATGCCTGTTGTGTCATCCACAAACTTGTATCTGATTACTTTTATTTTAAGTAGGATTAAGTAATACTTCCCAAAGTTTCCTTGCAAGAGTTTCAGGAGCAAGTTGCTGTAGACTCATTCATCATATTTAATATGGCTAAGGAAACAATTAGTCTTAGGCAGAATAAAGCTGCTTTTGATTATTAAAAGAAATCTTAGTGATTAGCCTTGCTCCCTTGTGTTTCAGGTGTATGTACATTTCTGGAGTTCCTGGAACAGGCAAAACAGCAACAGTCCATGAAGCTATTCATTACCTTCAGCAGGCAGCAGAAAATGAGGCAATACCATCTTTCCAGTTTATAGAGATTAATGGAATGAAACTGACTGATCCACATCAAGCCTATGTGTTAATCTTAAAGGTGAATATGCTTGAGAAAAATGGAATTGAGCAATAAGCTCTTTCATTTGTTTCTTAAACTCAGTAAACTTCCCTGTCTGTCTATAGGATTTGTGTGTAGATACACATACATAAACACACATGTAGCCATCAATTCTGTTTTGGTGTATTTTTTTTTCTTGATATGCGACATATAGTGTTTTCAGATGGAATGCTCATCCATATGAACTGTAATCTAGTCCAGTGAAGGTTAGTAGATAGATGTTTTTTGACTTCTCAATCTTGACTGAGAAAAAATGATAAGCCCAAAGTTGTCCAGCTGGTTTCCTTGCCTAAGAAGGATTAGAACCTCAGTCTTCCTGTTCTTAGTTCAACATCTTAACCAATATACCACATTGGCTCTCCACTCAACATGCACAAACCCAAAGTATCTGTGTCCATTATAGACACAACTTATGGCTTGTATAAAATGTGGCGCTTGTTCTTTTACAATTTGGAAGATTGCAAACACTTAAATATGAAGTGGTTATGGAATAATTCAAGGGTTCTCCTGTATCCAGAATTAATGTAAACATCCCTCCAAATATATTAGGTAAAAAATCCTGACATTGTCCCAGACAAATTAACAATTGTTGGCCTTGCTTTCTGAAGTTAATTGCATTTGGCAAAATTTAATAAGTAAATGAGATATGCTTCACCATTTTTGTTACCATTCCAGTATTTGAAGTTATTAATGATTGGATTCTTAAACACAAAAGTAAAGGGGAAGAAGTATACTGCATCAACAAACCAAGATATGACTAGGTAAATAATGTAACAGATTTGATTAGCACATTTGGGATGTGCTGTAGACATTTATCTGAATACAACTTAATATAAATAGAATAGTTGCACCAAATTTTCCCTCCCTGCAAATGAACCTTTTACTCCTAAACATCACATAGTAAAAGAAATTTGCATCCAAAATAATTTTGTTTTACTAAAATATTCTTCATATGACAGAATGATGAAATAACAAGCTTTTATAAATGAAATAATACATGAAAAGAAACAACTAGAAAAGTTTTAACTATTAATAAGGCTGAAGATGTGAGTAAACTTTCCTGAAAACAAGCAAACAAACTATCCAAAATTCTAACTATGCGTCAAGCTTTCATTTTCATAATATTTTGAAATGTTTACTATGCAGTTGACTATTTAAAGCATAGATGAAGATCTGGCCATTATAGACAAGCTGGATGACATAGGTATTAAGGGAAAAAGAGTTCTCCTCCATGATGTCCAGTATTTTTGGAAGAGACCAAAGTCTTCTCATCTCTTACATGAGAAAAATAATGGGGCATATAAAAAACATTCCTAAAAATGGAGTACTACAAAGATGGTTCTATTTGATCTCAATCGCCTTACATTTTTAAAAATTAATTGTGTCCTTCTATTGTTTGGCACATCTCCTTTCACACTTCCTGTCTTGTTAAGTAATTATGTCTGTTTTATTAATCTGGGTATTTTCAGCTCCACATGGGTTATGCCTTTACAGTCTGAAGGTGCTCAACACAGAAAAATAAATGTAGGTCTGGCAGAAAGTTTATCTGGATATTAGGCTTAATTATGATAAATTGTAGATAATATAATTCAGCAAAATTAGAGAGTTTTTTAGATGCATTTCAAAATGAATTCTTCCATCTGTCCTTCCAAAGTTAACAACATGCCATCCTGAATATAGCAGGATTTACCTCTAAATAGCCATATCTAGAATTACTCTATACTGCAGCAGAATTCATTACTGCTGCACAAGATTTTAACTCCAGTCTCTGTTTAACCCTATTTAGCTACTGACAGGCCAGAAGACAACTGCCAATCATGCTGCTGAACTTCTGAAAAAGATGTTTTGCACACCTGGATCAAAAAGGAAAACTGTAGTACTTGTGGTAGATGAGGTAATGTGGGAGTTCTTATATTAGAAGATAGTTGCTTAGCCTGTTTTGTAAGTATTCCAAAACCAGGAGGCTTTTGGAAGATTTTAATGTCCGAACATCCTTGTAGAATGAAAAAAATATAAATTATTTCAAAACAATTATTCTCTTGCTGAACAAGAGGGTCTTACCAGCATTAATTAAAAATAAAAATGATATCTGCTGAGTTTAAAACCTGAACAGTATAACACAGAGGGAAAATCTACTTTCTGTGCTCATTCCTAACCTGATACATTCCTATGAATTAACTCCAGACTTCAGTTTCAGCTACCTAACAAGGGCTTGTTCTTTAAGGAAAAAATGTACTGATGCAGAGAAACAAATATATTTTTCTTTATATGCTTACATATGCAGTGCTATTCATAAGTGAAGAAAACTAAAAATAATGCAGTTCTTTGTGTATATGAACAGTTAATCCAAAATAATATTTTATGCAAAACTAAAAAAAATAGAACCTGATCTTTTACATCTTTGTAGCATATCTTTTCTTCACTTGTAATTTTCTATTAATTTTTTCCTCAATCTAGCTTGATCTCTTATGGACTCGAAAACAAAATGTGATGTACAACATCTTTGACTGGCCCACCCAGAAAGATGCCAGGTTAATTGTCTTGGCCATTGCTAACACAATGGATTTGCCAGAAAGAATGATGATGAAAAGAGTAGCCAGCAGGCTGGTATGTCTGTTTAGTTCTATTACTGTGGTTATGTTGCATTCCTGATGTTTATAGAAATTAAAGGAAAAGGAAGGAATGAGCTACTAGTGTGCTTTGCAATCAGTTATTGGTATGAGAAAAAAAATACAGCTACATTCCCAAGTTAATTGCTAATGTGTATGCCACTTTAGATATGGTTTGAATGAAGAAAAATTTAATGAGATTTTAAATAACACTTTTATGCATATGCTTGCTGCATTTTTCTACATTATGGAATTTGTAATTGGCCAGTTAAAGAATTGGATATCAAACATAGGAGTGTCTGGAAGAAAGAAGGATTTTAATATAGGAGTTTTCAACCCATGATAATAGGCATGAATGCAGTAGAATGTTGGAAAAATACATGCAAATTCTGAATTTCAAAATACATCACAAATTCTGAATAAAACATTTCAGTAGTTTACACCTAAAATGCATAACTATTTAATGCATGTACTTTCAATTTCCACTATATATGATTAAAAAGCATTCCGCAAAGAGAGAAAAGCTCTTTCCGCAAAGAGAGAAAAGATCTTTCAAGAAGTTTGATGTTTTCTTTTTTATAGGGTCTTACCCGAATGTCTTTCCAGCCCTATACCTACAAGCAGTTACAACAAATTATTTCATCCAGAATCAATCAGTTAAAAGCATTTGAAGAGGATGCAGTTCAGCTCATTTCTAGAAAGGTAGATTTACCATAGCAGCAGCTGTGTGGAATTTTATGTCTGAAACTAACTCTTCTGACTCAGTGACCGGTACTTAAAAACTCTAACTTAAGTACAAAATATATACCAATCTACCTCTCTTATCATAAATTACTGACATTTTAAAGAATTGCTACGGACATTCTTTAATACTGTGTCTCAGTTTTACGATTAGACTCTAGTGGGATTGTGAAGAAAGCAAAGACTACATTAATCAAATCCACAGAATTTATCCATTTTATTTATTTAGCAAACTTGCATAGCTGCCCATCTACCAGAATGAACTCTGGGCAGCAAACAAAAATTAAAACCACAAGATAGTCAAAGCAAAAAACTATTTAAAACAACATTGAGGCCCCAATAAAACTTGTATTCATCAATTATACAATGCCAGTTTCATTAACATCTTGCCCCCAGTGCCCGGGGGGAAAGCCAGATCTCCACTGCTTTCCTAAAGAACAGGGTCAAGGCCATCTGTACCTCTGGGGAGAAACTGTTCAATAAGGTAAAGGCAAAATTTGTCTGCCCCACCAAATAACACTGTTTCACTGAGGAGACTGCTCACCCTGCCAGATCTAGTGGGACAAGCAAAAACCATTAGGAATAGACAATCCCAAAAGTAGCTTGGTCTCATTCCCTGTAGATCTCTAAGGTTGACAACTTACAACTCGAATTGCACTTGGAAGCCTACTAGAAGCCATTGCAATTTATTTAGTAGTGGAGTTACCTGGAAATATTCCAGCATGCCCACTATTGTCCATGCCACTGCATTCTGGACCATCTAACTTCCAAATGCTCTCCAAGGGCAGCCCCATGTAAAACTCATAATAGTCCACTTGGGAAATGACTAAGGCATTTTGTCTGAATGTCTGAACTCTCTTTAAAATGATCACTTTTTATAACTTGATCAGAAAATCATACTTGTTTGTAGTAGCGTTTGCCTCTCAGTATTTTGCTTACTTCACATCATTAATTCATGCGCACACACAATACATATGATACATACATATATACATACATATACTCTGTGTGTGTGTGTAAATAGGGAGAGCATATTTCTAAGCAAAAGACAACTTCCAGATTTCAGCATTACAGGTGACAATGGGGAAGCCAAATTAGCATGAAGAAGGGAATATCTAGGTGAGATTAATATTCCACATTAAGTAATGTTCAATATCTATAATTTTTTCTGGATATTCCAATTTAAAGAAAATCAACTTTAATTTTTAATCAATATGTTTTAGGTTGCAGCTTTGTCTGGTGATGCAAGACGCTGCCTTGACATTTGCAGAAGATCCACTGAAATTTGTGAACTTGATAGCAAAAGAAGCATTTCTGGATTAGTCAACATGGCACATGTTATGGAAGCTGTGGATGAAATGTTCTCATCTTCATATATAAACGCAATTAGGTAGGAAAATAGTTTACCATGAATCTTCTTTTGTTTATTGCCAAAGAGGAAATTCTGGTCCGTTAAACGCTTGCCAAGCATAAGGCTTTACTGTGCTTCTCAAATAATGTAGATACACAAATCAGGCATGCTTTTCAATTAATTCCTTTCCCTTATGTACATAAGTTTTATGTTTAAACCATGTACAAGTTCTTGAGGTAGAACCATTTATTCAACAGCCCTAAGAAGTTGAAAAACACTGAATGAATGGTACTTATGACTACTTGGAGTTGCAGGCATTGCAGCATTCCTACAATCACATGGTTGTGATCTCCCCACTCAGTACCCAGCTTGCAATTATGATATTGCAGCAAACCATGGTCACATGTGATTTCTGATGTTCTTTGCTCGCTTCCCACAAAGGCAATGTGGAAGCTGCCAGGAAGTTGGAAGTCATATGAAATCCTCACTGAAATTGTTTCTAAAGTGATATGGCCATGTGATGTCACACTTTAAATCTGTATTGCCTAACAATAAAAATTATGGTGCCAATTGCCATCGAAATCCAAGGACTACCTTTATTTAAAAAAGACATTTTCCGAAGGGAATACTTACCAACAGTCACCATTCTCACTCATTCTCTAAATAGCTGGGTTCCTTTTTTGGATTCTTTTAGCCTGGTCCCACCCATCTATTCATGTTGCATAACAGAACATGTCCTTTGGATATCATTTGCACAGTATTACACATTTTCCCCCCAAATTGATCTTTGTTTCTTCCATTATCACTATTCATTGGAGTGTAACTTACAGTCTATGAATTTCTACTTTTAAATACCCCCAAAACAATAAAGATAACATCAGTTGTACATTGTATATGGAATACATGTCTACCTGTAAGTCAACATCCTGTTACTTGCATCCCACCAAGGAGAAGCTATATGTAGTGTATTAATGTGCTTTTTTATTGATTATGATTTATCTTGTTGGGGATCCATTGTTCTCTTTCAGGAATGCTTCACTGCAGGAGCAAATCTTCTTAAAAGCCACAATTGCCGAATTTCACAGGTCAGGACTGGAAGAAGCTACAATTCAGCAGGTAAAAATAAATGCTAAATTTTCAAGAAGACTTTAGTTATATTACTTTTTTTATTGGAAATTACTATTTAATATATTTTGGGACATTATAGTGTAGCTTTTTTTTCCAGTTCACAAATACGCACTGATTAGATTGTCTTTGTGCTTCAAGTCTTTAGCAGTTCTTCTCTTTGATCCCATGAACTCTTTTTATATTTTGAATATAACTCTTTGTGTTGGATCTTATACATTATATATTCTTCCAGATTGCATATATTCAATATAGAGTGTCTATTTGACAATCTTTAATAATGATTTTCAGAATATATAAAATTCTAAAAAATGGTATATCTCATTAGTTATTTTCCCATAGAAAGAGAAGGGATGTAAGTAGAAACTATTCCTTTACCTTGCTTGCTTTTGATCTTCAGTTTTGTTTTTTCTCCTTCTAGATATTTCATCAGCATGTTGCTCTGTGTAGAATTGAAGGCCTGCCAACACCTACTATATCAGATATAATGGCAATTTCCTCCCGACTTAGTGCTTGTAAACTCTTGCTAGCAGAATCTAATGCTAAATACCTCAGCATGCGAGTTCGACTTAATCTTAGCCAGAATGATGTTATGTATGCACTCAAACAAGATCAGGATGCCAAAAATGCTAAATTTTAATAAGATTTATTTTAAATAATGATGCTGATTAATACTTGAAATTTTACTTTTAAACTTATTTTAGCTATTTTTATATTGTGTTTATAATTATTCTTTAAAAATAATCCAGTTTTTCACAGCGTTCTCATTTATAAATCTATCTCCAGTTGTTGAAGTTTAGTCAAAACATTTTTGATGATGGGATAACATTGGAGGTTCATGCAAATTCACCCTATCCCATTTATAGATAGCTTTCAAAATATTATATCCAAAATATTAGGCCTACCAAAACACTGGAAAGGGATTCATCACAAAGCATATTAGCATGAGCAAAATGTCCTTCTTAAGGTCTTAAAGGAGCTGCGTCCCAGCAAAGTACTGTAGAGACAGTTGGTGACCGTCGTCAAGCAGTTATGGAAATAATTCATCATATTATTTTTTATTGATGTTGTAATGTTTTGAAGAGCGATGTTTTGTTCATGATAACAACACTTTGTAAAGTACGTCTCACATGCTTTTCAAAAGCTTAATAACTATGCTTAACCTTCAATTTTGGTTATTGTAAGCCTATTTAAAATTTTAGCTGGAAATAAAATGCTGGTATTAAGAGTTTAAAGCAAGTTTGGTGCAGTGGTATAGGCATCAGGCTAGAAATCAGGAGACCATGAGT
>JANHZU010002684.1:135154-146614 GCA_032468055.1 Acrochordus granulatus | reverse complement strand
GTTTTCAAAAACAGTGGTATAAACTGTCTCTCTTAATCTGTGGCTAAGACCAGTTCTGACCAGTCTGATTTGGACTGTCATGCCAACTCAGGTTTGCTAGAATTTTCTTCAGGTTTTTTCAAGGTTATCTTGTTCCTGCTACGGTCTGCATAATCTGTTGGCTTCATATATTTCCCTTTATCAACAAAACTTCTTCCATACCCAATACAGTTTTAAAAATACAGTATGTATCTATTCTATAGGAAGACTTGGCCTTAAATGTTTTTTTCTAAATCTATCAGTAATAGAAGCTGAATCACTTTTATTGTTATTCTTCAGCCCTGATGTGAAACTTATAGTTTCAGTCAACAGTCAGGATCTTATTTGAATTGCTATCCAGGAATTTAGGAGTTTGGAATCTCATGCTTATCAATATGTGCCAAAAAATAAAGTCTGCTCCAAAATGTACTTTCCCTGTTTGTCACCCTTTCTATATGTCATGTTTCCTTATTTATATTTCAGGTTTGAAAAGCTAGCTCAGCATTGTAAAAAGGATCTAGAAATCTTACAGCTCGCACAGAAGCAAGGACTAGATCCCCCAAGCCATCATTTTGAAGAACGAACCTTTAAAATTGTAAGGTATGGTAACCAAGGACTGATCTTCTGTGAGTAAGATTGCAAACTCTTGTTCACATGTGATGAACTTTATGAATATCTTATGAAAAATTTGGGAATAAGCAGACTAGAATGAGCTTCTGTATTGGCACTACTAAATCTTAAAGCTGCTTTATTTTAAACATCCATATCAGAGCACAGTGAAGCATGAGAAGAAATTAAGTAGCTGTCAACTAAAATGGCAATCCACGTTGAGTTCAAGTCCTCTTCCTTTTGACACTCTCCCTACATATCTGCTTAATGTGTCCAAGTCATGTTATGTTTTTCTCCATAATTTGGATTTCTATACCTCTGTTACACATGGTTTTGAAAACTTTTGAGTAAATAAGAAAGTGAAGTCATTCATATAAACTTTTAATTTGCCTTGTAGAATATTTTCAGAACTCAGTAGCACAGAAATGCATCTAATCATTGTCAGAGGAATCAATCTACCAGCTCCAGCAGGTAATTCACAGCCAACATGTAATTTTTGGAACCTTTTATCCTTTTTAAGATTGCCCTATTTCTTTCTAAAGAATCTTTTTAAGTTTGCCCTATTTTTTTCTAAATCTGAATTTCAGGTTCAAAAACACCTAGTTCTGTTTGCAAAATGCCTCTTGCCAATTTTATATTTTTGTTTAAACTGTATAAAAGTGAACTTTAGGAAACTTGTGGGCCTTTAAACATCTTAGCAGGATGAGGGGGTGCTTCAGGAAGAAAGGGAAATAAGTAAAAAGTAAATAGTTCCTACTTTGGGTTATTTTTAAATTCTCTTGTGGAATTGAGGAGCTGTGGTGATACCTAATGTTCTGAAATCCCTGGTCAAAGTTTTCCCCCTTCCAAAAGGTAGTTTTACAGGGATTGGGTGTGATATAGATATTGCAGGGGGAAGATTTTACAAAGAAAATGTTAAAAGTATGCACAAATGGCTATATTGAACATAACATCTGAAATCTACTAAAGTGAATCAGAATCAGAAATGCAAAATAATGCAATGCAAATGTAGCTCATAGTTATTGCTTCTGTCAATAACTTTATAGAAGTTGATTTCATGTAATCTATAAAAGTTGAGCTGCTTGAAATTTTGCAACAATTTGGGATATACCCAGCAGCATCTTTAATAATTCACTAATTATTTTCTGTGAAATTGCTGATGCCATGAAGAAGATTATACTTTTACATTCAGATTATTCTTTTTATACAGGTATAGTGCCTAATGATTTGGATGCATTTGTGAAATTTGAGTTTCATTATCCGAACACAGTAAGTATGCATCAGTCTTTCTTAACTTCTGGAGTATTTATTATATGCCAAATTTGGTAACACTTTCTTAAAGTTATCATTTTGTTTATTCAGAATGTTCAGATATAAGTACTCTGGAAAGTTAGTATAAGTAATATATATATGGATTTATACTTTTCTCCACAGCTTTATTGACAGAGGACAATGTGTCAAACACGAACTCTGGAGATGCCATATCCTAGTTTCTCATGTTTGTGGTTGATAATATATATTTACTTTCCTTAGCACCCATAGCACTATATCATCTCATTAATCCTCATAATTGTTCTGTTCAGCACATGAGAAATATCATATCTAGATTACAGAAGAAAACTGAGAGAATACTAAGATTTGGAAAGAGAGAAACAGTTTCCTGCTTCAGTGAGGAAATTGAGAAAAAAAGCTGAAAAAAGATACAGATTTAATTGTGAAAAGAAAGAATGTTATAGGATTCAGCAAAAAAAAAAGGTAATAGGCCAAGCTAATAAGCCAAATGATGCTATCAAATAACTTTCTAAGTATCTGGAGATTGCGGAGTCCTGGGTGCTCTCTGAGCTTGATTGTTTTTCTGCAGACATTTCATTACCAAACTAGGTAACATCATCAATGCAGAGCTCTGGAGATTGTAGGGGCTTGAAGGGGAAGGAAGACTGAGTGGTATGGATTGTAGGACCTCCCAGAATGGAGAACTTGCAATTTGGTTCTGAATGGGGGAGCAATCTCCCATTCAGAGCTGGTATACAATTGGCAGGGATGGGGGCAGGTGGGGGAATACTCAGTTTCTGCTTGAGGAACAGGTAGCAGCCATGGCTAGGAAGACTTTGTAAACTCAGTTTTGTATGCCAGTTGTGTCACTTCCTGTTTGGGCTATTGCCATCCATTCTGCACTCTATATACAATCTTTTGGAAGCTGCAGCTAGTTCAGAATCCAATAGCTTGGTAAGTTATGTGCATGCTATATCATACTCATGTAGGACCTCTGCTTTGTGTGCTGGCTGATTACCAGTAGGCTCTTTGGTGTAGTTGAAGTGCTACCTTTCATCTTGAAAACCATTCAGAAATTGTAGCTAGTCCAGAGTGCAGCAGCATAGATTGTTACCAGTGTCCCTCAGTTCATCCACCTAATACGTCTGTATTCACTTTGTAGTCACTTTGGGCTTTCATGTGCTATGGGCTGGGTTATTTATCAGAATGACTGCAATTATTCTTATACATCCCATGAGTCTAGGAGGGTAGGCATGCTCCAGATTCTGTTTACAAATGCAGACTAAGAGGACCCAGGAACCAGATGTTTCTTATTATAATCACAGTTATCCACACCCTGGTCACCTCCTGTCTGGATTGTTGTAATATGCTGAATGTGGGGCTGCCCTTGAAGAGAATTCAGAAGCTTCAGTTAGTTCAGAAAATGCAGCAGCCTGAATAGTTTTGCAAGCCTAGACTTGTGCAAATATCAACGTCTCTGCAGGAGCCGCACTGTCAGTCTGCTTTCAGATATAATTCAAGGTGCTAGTTGCCAACTTTAAAGCTCTACATGGCTTGGGGCCAGGCTATTTGAAGGACTGCCTTTCCCCATTACATCCACCCAGTCCACCAAGATTGGAAGATGGGGCATATTATGGATCCCGTCAATTAGGGATTGTCATCTGGTGGTACTTTGAAAAAGGGCCTTCTCAATTATGGCCCTTTCTTTATGGAATATCACCCCCCCAAGGTAGGTATGTATGTATTTATTTATTAAATTTGTATGCCGCCGAAATCTGAAGACTCTTGACGGCTAACAATAAAGCAATACATTAAAAACACTTAAAATAAAATAAACCCATTAAAGCAAACCCATTAAAACAAAATAAATAAATTTAGGTTGCCCCCATCCTATGGCTTTTCTGAAGGGCCCTAAAAATGTGGTTTGTCATCGGGCCTAGGGACCACAAATGGAGATGGAGCTGATCAAGTGACTAATTTGATTGTGTTATTGCTGCCGTAGGGAGTAGGGTGGGGCGGTTTATGGATTGTATTATGTGGTAGATTTTTTAAATTTTGTAAATTGCCCAAAATTACCTATGTGTGAGTTGGGTGGTTATATAACTCTGTCTAATAAATATGTAAATCACTTAGTCCAGCAAGACTATTCCATGCTTTCTTTTGTTTTCTGATGTGAAAAAACAATACTTCTGCAGTCTGACTAATGTTAACTAACTTTCCTCCCTTTAATGGTTTTTGATTATGAGAAAGTAAAAGTTTTTAGTCAGCCCTGGGTTATGAGAAGCTCTTGTCAATTCACAAGTCACTGTCTTTAGCATTTTTTTAAATCTGTTCTTTTTATACCTCATGTTGGTCCTGGAACATAAAGGGAGCTAAGCTTTATAAGGCAGGGCACGTATCAAAAAACCAAGCAGAAGGCAATATTTCTGTCTTCTGATAATTCTTCACATCAGATATTCATAATTCTTCCATTCTTAAGGATTAGGATGCAAATCTATTGGAAAAATAATTTCTTATTTGAATCATAACATAGAATCTTTTGATCCAATGTTTTTGTTAGGACTGATTTATTTTTTAACCTCTATATTTTTCTGTTTAAAGTTTTGCAGGTTATTTTATCTTCAGTGAATTATGAGCATATTACTCCTTTCACTGGTTCATCTTTCCAAAATAAAACCAGAAAATCATATTGGTGTAGGGTTGGTTTAGTTGCTTCTAAAATAAATATTTTCTTTTGTATTTTTTTCCAAAACTAGGAACAAGCTCAGAAAAGCAAAACATCAGTGGTTAAAAATACCAACTGCCCAGGTATGTGCATATGGTTTTCATTTACATTTGGTGAGGAGCAGGACCTTCTAATGGATGGTTTTTTAGAATGAAAGAGATTATTGTGTTTTACTTTCAGCTGTCTCAGCCCAATATCGTTGACTGCATCCTCCCTAATCTGATATCCCCAGAGATTTTCATTTTAAAAATGATTTTTTTGGTTTTTTTAAAAAATCTGAACCAAGATCAGATTTTGCTTGATCATGCAGCAAAAAGAGCATGGATATTCTTTTGATGACTGCAAATTCCAAATAACTGACAAAGAAACAAACTAGCTTTCAAGAGGAATCAAAGAATCAATTTATATTAATATTTTAAATCTTTCAATTAATAAGGGAGGTAGAACCAGATTCCAATTGCCTTTAATTGATAAGACAGCTTTAAATCATTTGCAAAAAAAAGAATTTTTCAGGAGGCTCTGAAATGTTATTGTGCTGACTCCAAGGCAATCTTTCTCTAACTCTTTATTGCCATCTATTACTCTGTTAAATTTGCTGTGTGAGAACCTTCCTGTATCCTGCCTCCACCCCCTTTTTAGAAGCATACATATTTTCTTAGCATTCCTTCCTTTCTTTCATGGGATTAAGAAAGCCTTCTGGATAGAAGGTGAAACATTTTCCAATAACATCTTGTAATAAAATTCCAGTTGCCTTTTTTTAATAACATTTGCAAATTTTTTTGCAATTTTTGCTACAAATCATGACCTGGATTAATGAGAATATACACAGATATTTGCTTCATAGTGCCTTTCAAAGTCAGAAATAGAAGCTTAAATGAGATTCTTGTAACAGGAGGTCACCCAGCCCTAAATCTGGGAACTTGTACTGAGCTATAGGACCCTAATAGATCTCCAACCAACAGTCTTTGTGTTAAGGGTTTAGTATCTGTGTTCTGTCCAACTTTATGATCTCTTCCTGGATCAAAGATTTTTACAGCTATTTAGCATAAATCCTATAGCATATGGTTTAAAAATTACTTTAGATTTATAAAGATCAAAATGATACCGTTCAGTTTATATTTTAGATGTTTATATGTTCATGGAATAAAAAAATAAAGGTGCAGTCCAGAGATTCAGGGGAGCCCCATGTTATGCAAACTATGGTACTTTGACCTTAAGCAATGGGAGCAAACACTGCAACTCTTATTTTTGGTGGATATACAAACAGCAGCTGCCATTGGATCACATATGAAAATCCAAACATGTGGAAATATCAGGTAATGCCAGGATTCCTGAAATTGATCCCTTGCTTAACCTGAGTACTGTCTATGGACATGTAATATTGTTTAAGTTGAGAACTAAACTAAGGTTATAGTCATTCCATGTAAAAAGTGGTAAAATATCTGTACCTTTTGAACCCCTGGCAAAACATTTGAATGACTCCAGGTGCTCTTAACTGTTCCAGGTATTTTATGCATCTTTCTTTACACTTGTAGAATATAATCAGTTATTCAAGTTGAACATTAATCGAAATCATAGAGGTTTCCGAAGAGCAATTCAAACCAAAGGAATCAAATTTGAGATTTTTCACAAAGGGTAAGTGTTCAGGTCCAGGAGATGGCAGTTCAGTTAGATAAATGAAAATGTTCTGTTTGAGAAACATTATATGATTCCAGTGGCTTTTGAAAGCTTAGAACTATAATTTCTAATTTGCATAAATCCAGTATATTTTGTTACTTTTATTAGTAGTTACAATATTTTTCTGGAGCCCAGTCATCATGTACAATCAGGAAGAATAGGGTGGGGAGTTTGCAAATATGATAATATAGTTTATTAACTAATAAATTTAATAATTTATTAACTATATATGTCATCGATTCCCAGCAACTTCCCAGCAGTTTAACTATAATAATTGTGGCACTTGTATTGCTAGAGCCTGGGTTTTTGCTAATTATTTTTTAATTTTTATTTTTAAAAAGTTAGCTATTATGCTGCAAAACTGCATTGTCAGGAATAATCGATAAAGCTTTTGAGTTTCACCTAGACCTCAGAAACATATGGAGTTCATTGTTTTAACTGACAGCACACCCACTTTCCTAGAAAAAAGGGACAGTTTGAGCAGAAGTGGAAGATCATGTTTATTTATTCATTTATTAATCAAATTTATATAACTGCACATTTCATTGAAGGCAAATTTGGGCAGTGCAAAATATCATGAAAAGCTAAAGGAATTACTAGTTTTGCAGTCATTTTGTGACAATAACTGAAACACACTGTCAGCATTCTAAATGTACTCACCAACCCGCTGAAATTGCAAGAGAGTTGAATAGTTAATGTTAGATTTTGCTATATTGCATTTGAAAATTTGATACAAATGGTTATTTGTAGAAAAAACACATATATCAATATAGTCTACTGATCTGTTATATTTTTCTAGTCACCTTGTAAATATGGATGGATGGATACAAATATAATTAAATTTATTGGACTTTTACACTTCTATATCTTTGTATCAGTCAAAGTATTTTTAGTATTTAAATAATTTCATAAAACCATAAAGCTTCCTATGTTTTGTAATGGGGAAGAAATGGCTTAATCCACCTCCTGATTTCACTTGTCAGGTAGGATGACATTGGGGGCAATGGGGGGCTGCTTGACAGTATCAACCAGTTAAATATCATCGCTTGGCACTATCCATTTCCATATGATGGAGAAAACAGGGACTTCAGAAATTGTTTGTCTTTCCCTCCTCCATTTAGGAAGAGCTTGAGGTCAGTGAACTTGCAGTAGCTGAATCCATCCAGCTTTATTCACATGTCATTTTTCCATTTGAAGAAGAATTTGATGCAGATGAAGCAAAGCAGCTTTCCTGTTAAGGGAAAAGATGGGGTATGAGTGAAGTGGGGTCAATCCAGCAGGATTTGTTGGGAAAAGACAGCTTTAACTGAAGCCCCACAAGCTGGTTCACTAGCTTGACAGGATCCCCAATCCTTGTTCTCTTGTAAAAAGTAATTATGTTTAATTAAGTCCTGTGATTCAGTGCCTGTAACCCAAATCTATATGTCTTTCTTTCAACATTTTTCTCATTTTGTTACACATCTGCTTTTATTTAATTCAGTTAAACTGGGGAACTTGAATGCAACACCCAATGGCAGGTTGTGAAATAGGGACACATTATTACTGTAATTGAGCAAATGGTAATAAAGTCAATGATTAAGGCTCAGAATCAACATTCAGTAGCATTACCAGAGTAATGTTGGGTGTGTTAGGGTTGTCCCATCCTTTGCTGATGCTGCAGTTATGTCATCAAAGGCTGTGGTAAGGAGGTTTTCAGAATCAGAGCCCAGCCCAGACCTTAATGAGGATGTCTTAAAGGCTGACACCGAAAAAATGTTAGTGATGTGACTCAAAGCACTTGTTTCCAAAGACCCAACCCAGGGTGAACTATTTTCATGTAATTGTGGGATAGAGTTGTAGCTGTGTTCCCAAGACCTGATTCTCTTTGCTTGTACAAAAAAGACAGAATTCCTGTTCAGGATGGGACTTCCACAGTTTGTTTATGCATTTTAAGGTTGGGGAAACGCTTCTGAGGCCTTAGGCCAAAAGGAATTTTGTGGGGAAATAACTTCCAATGTTAGGAGGAGGCTAGAAGAAACATACTAAAGAAGCAAAGCTATAAAGCTCTACCGTGTCTCAATAAAAAAGGCAAAGAATAATCCATATGGTATACATAACAAAACAGTTACTAATGGGCAGTGAGATGGGCAGCATATACATTTAATAAATAAATACAGTAAAAAGAACTAAGGTGCTTACCATTATTTTTGAGGGAGTCAGTCCAAACAAAAAGCCAGATTGTAAAATGTCTCTACCCAGGTCCCAACACTCCCCCTTTGTGTGTGTGCACATGATGCACATGTCGATCATGAAGACTAACTGGCTCAAATCTCTCTCCTAACCATTTGGCAATAAGCATGTAGTTGATCAGCTTTCTTTTAATTACCAGTGTTTTATATCCATGTTTGACTCCAAAGAAGTAAATGAACCAAAGTGTTATAATACCATCTCCTGAATGGATATAGAATGCTTCTGCTGTTTCTAACTCAGTTGTTAAGGGAGCTTAATTCTGGTTTTTGATGGTTCCCTTTTCCCAGGTCCTTTTTCAGGAGTGACAAGCAGGTGGGAGCAGCACATTTGAAACTGGACAAATTGGAGTCCGAATGTGAAATCAGAGAGATCATTGAGGTACAATACCAAGCTTGTGATATTTTCTTTGTATCATTTTGTATTCTGAAGATACATGGTAACAGACTTTTAGTCCTTGGCAGTTCATTGATAGCATTTATCTGTTGGTTCCCAAATATTTTGGAGGGGGATGTCTTCGTGTGGAGAGGAAATTCTATTGAAATTTTCAAATAATGTTTGTGTTGAGTAGCCTGGTACAATACAAAAGTTATCTGCTGGCCAACATAATTCACCTTATCACATACCCTTCTGCACATTTCTTTGCCATCTGAATGTATAAGTTGACTAGGAAGTCAAATCATAATTCATACTTTTGTACTTAACAAAAGTACAAAAGAATTGCAAATCTTAATTAATGTAACACATTAATTAAGATATAATGTAATACATTAGTAATTAATGTAATACATTAAGAATTTCCAAATAAGCTTTCTGATATGACTATCTGTTCATAAATCTTAGTAAGAAGGGAAAGCTTGAACACAAACTTTCTAATAACTTCTTTTAAACTATGCTGTTAATTTGTCCAATTAACTTTGCATTTGTATTACTTCTTTATACTATTTAACCGTAAGTACTAACTAATATAGCCAAAACTGTATCACCAACACACAAAGTAGTATTTTCAGCAGACGTACAACGTATTTTTAAAAAGGTCATAAAGACTGAACATATTTAGTGGCTGAAAACAACTGATTTGACTGTTGAGATGGAAAAATTGAGTCAGAAGAGAAATGGAGTGACTCATTTGAATAAAAGAAGGAAACAGTATAGCACATTGTCATAGGTCATGCTAAAAACACTTTAGTATGCTCATAGCCAGTTGCAACGATTTTAGAATTTTGTTGTGTTTTCTTTCAATTATGTCTCTCCTCTCTGTTAAGGTTTTGGATAGTAGGAAGCCTACTGGAGGCAAATTAGAAGTAAAAGTAAGACTTAGAGAGCCACTTACTGGACAAGATCTTCAGACAATTACAGAAAACTGGCTAGTCCTTGAACATTAGTTCTGTCGAAGGTAGGAGTGTTTGTCTTTCCTCTGGGGTCGTATAGATGGCAAAAATTATTTCAGTCCAGTCTTTAACTTTGAATAATGTTTGTCATATGCCTATCTGCAACGTCCCTTTGATATTTATGAGAAATAATTTTATCTTCATGCATTTGTCACTTCACTACTGAAAGTGGTCAAGAATACTTAAACACTAAAAAAAACAAGTAAATTATACAAGTGGATCACTATCATCCACCACAAAGTGGTGATAACAGTCACATACTGTTAGATGTCACATCAACAGTCACTACTGGAGATGCATGTACTCATTAAAATTTCCCACAAAAAGTAATCTTTATGGAATTGCTTCTGAATTGTATGTTGGAAAGTCAGTGTATTTAGTAACAGATTTTTATTTACAGCTATAGGATTTGCTTTTATTATTCCCTTATCTAGAAAAGTATGTTGATTTTTTTCTTCCCTATACCCACAGATCCAGAAATGCTAAAAGTTGCAGAATGGACTTTACATGGAGTTTCTGCAAGCACCAAAGATGTTCAGTGAATGCACTATTAAACATAACATCTTTATTTTCATAACTATCATATAGTATGAGTTGGTAAACTTTGTAAGTCTACTACTAGAAATGAAGGTACTTATCCACAAAGAGACTGACCTATTTTAACCTTTCTTGAGGCTAAAATTGATGGTAATACATAAATGTTACTTGTTAATGTGATTGCTGACTTGAGCAAACAAAGGACTTGTTGGTAAGTATGGATGAAGAAAGTTTAATAAATAGCAGTTTAAGTAAGATACGATGCAGCAGCTCCAGTGTGTTATATGACTTGCAATTAAGATGTGTTTCCTACCCATGGAATGAATGATAGTCTTGTTTACTGAAGTGTAGGTTAAGCAGCTGTGATTGTATCTCTCTTTACATTGCCTGCAGTGAAGATTTTAAGTTGTCTCTTCATATATGCATCCATGTTGCTCAAGTGTAACGAGAGCACCAGCCTTTTCAAAGAGGAGCCTGTATCAAATGTGAGATAGTTAAGAGTTCCTTTTTAATTCTACTTTGTATTCCTTTTGCTCTTCTCTCCATTGAGGCAGAACTAAAACTGTTTACTGTTTAATATCAAGATTTTGATCTTGTTTCAGCAAATAGATACAGAAAAATTTGACTGAAAATACAACATAATTATTGCCTGCCTCCTAAATAGAACACAATTAGGGATCCAAATTATCCTTCTTTTTCTCAGTTTCATGGCTTCCAGCAGGGGAGTTGCAAAATATTTTCACAATATGTGTGTGATTTCATACATACTTAAATCTGCCATGCAGCCAGCATTCATTTCTATCTTAAGTCAGTAGAGACAATGCAGCATTCTGTTGTAATTTTAATAAATTTAATATACAAAACTACATGTTGAAAATAAAAATATAATATGCAGTCTTTGCAGTGTTAACTGAATTTTAAAAGTACATTTTTTTTTCTTTAAACAAGTACTCAGTTCTTAACAATGTGATAATCTTAGTCATTTAAAGGCTGAGGTTGAAGCAA
>JANHZU010002684.1:118840-135069 GCA_032468055.1 Acrochordus granulatus | reverse complement strand
ATTTGTCAATAACTTTAATGCAAAGCTACTGAAGTTACTGAAAAGCCTGCTTCTATGGTGAAACTGGGATGCAGCTACTAAAGTAAGAATCTACAGCAGTTGTAAAGAGCAATTGTATTGATTTTGGCAGTTCAGCCTGTAAAACAGTGCTATCACAGAAGGAGAGAAAGCTTATAAGGAACTTGACTTTATGTGCAAGGAAAAGAACAAGAAACTTAAAATTGCTTAGCAAGACCCTTATTTCTGCACATGATTTCACAGGTGCCCATTAACATTTATCCAGTTCCCTCTTTCCTGGTTGTACACTGAATAATATATATATAGGTTAGGATTACCTAACCTGTTTATGAACCATTGGCTAGCTTTGTTTTATTCCTGTCCTTTAATTTGAGGTTTTGATGTAATTGTCATCTTTTCTTCTCTGGTTGCAGTTTAGCATCAACTATGTTTTTACTACTTTAAAGAAGCAGTGGCAATTTATTAAAAAATGAAATCTACATATGTTCAGTTATATATGGCTATCTACAGAGGAAAATTAGTCATAGCTGCCACTGCTACATACACTGCTTCCATAATTGCCATGCAATACAAACAAACTTGCTACTCCATTTTTAAATCTGTATTTGGCAAAGCTCAATCCTTTATGTCCTTGTAGATGGATGATAGCATTGTCCAAACAATATCTGAATTTACGTTCTCAGTTTTTTGACAGTTCTTTCTGCTTGTTACTGTTTTCCCAGGAAATGTAGAGATAAAAGGAATATGCTCATATTCTCGTGCTGACTGGCACTGCCAGCCTTAAACACTTCAGCAAGAAGGCTCAACCTGCTGTCCATTCAGAGTTTGTTTCTGGTAAAGCAGGGTGCCAGCTTTCCAACTGGCTATGAAAGCAAACTATGGGATAGTAGGCTCACTTACTAATGTTCTCAGGGAATAGCTTTACATGATGCTGCTACTACAAAGTGCAGGCTTAATGGTATCAGAAAAACTAAGAAAATATGTTCCTTTAAAAAAAAGGATCAGTGGGAAGAACAGCAATTTCATGTAATTGCTCTTTTAAGACTGAAGAAACCTGCCATAGGCATAAGTTCTACTAAAATGCCCAGAAGAAAACAAAATTTGTTACAGCAGAGGTTTGCCAATTTCATTCTTAAAGGAGACAGTTTCACAACTAAAGAAAAATAAGTTGGTAAAGCACAGAAAACTGCAAGCTTAATTTACATAGTTTTTGGAAAGATTTCTACTTTGTTTGAGCAGATGTAAAAGGTATCTTTCTGTCATGTGTCTTTCTTTTTAAATATCTTGAAGAATAGCCCAGCATCTCCTGGAGGTACTCTGACCAATAAAGTGGTCAAATAATGTAAACAATATATCTTAAATGTCTAGAGAAATTAACCATAAACAGCAGTATAATGAGGTCAGAATGAAGGTCTTGATTGTTTCTTCATAATAAGTTTATCTACAAACATTAAATGTTGACACATTTCTTTTCCTTATTCCCTAGTGATCTCTGCATTCTTTTGAGCATCAAATTACATGACTGCAATTGCCTTAAGACATGACCATTATTGATTTCTATTCATAACAAATGTGTATTAGTTGCAAAGGTAGCATAGCCATTTTGTAACATAGAAGCTGCCCTGATCCTGTTTTGTTGACAAATGCATAGACAATTCAGAATTATGGAACAACTGTTCTCAAACACCCACCCCACCCAATCCCTCACATTAGTGTTAACTAAAAGCTTAATTTTTCCAGTTTTAAAGTGCAAATGATTCAGATACAACTGCTGCTGGAACAGATCTGAAACAAAATTAAGTCCTCTTATGAGATGTTTTCCAGAATATAAAAAATAAGCTCCATTATGACTGGACCCTCACTCAGCTGGCACGCCCCTCCATGAATCACTGGAACTAAGGCACTGTCCAGATCATTCATATACTGAACAGGCAATGGCTGGCCATTACTCCCAGCCTGGTAGCCAACCTAACAAGAAAAAAGAAAATAATTTGCTTCAAAATGGGTAGAATAAGAGCATCTGGAAACATTTATTTTACAGTATTTACAAATCAATCCTACAAACTGTGGAATATGTAAGTAAGAAACAAGTAAAAGCAAAATAATGTTAAAAAATAAAATGGGTGCAGTCATTTATTCTGGGCTAAATGCTCATTGAGGAAAAATGATTTTAAGAGCCTTTTGAAGCATCAGAATTTGGTCTACAATTATATTAACGTGAAGTGAGGCTTTAAAAGAGAATATATGTTCAAATTATAATCCAGTATCAAAAATAAACTTTTGCTGAATTTTTTGCTGAATATATCAAAAATAAACTTTTGCTGAAATGTAATACTGTAGACAAGTGAAACAAAAATACATCAGTATTGAAAAACTGGGCTATAAGAGTGATACACATCAAAAATAATTTATTTTTAAGGAATAAAGAATGTTTAAAAAGCTGATAAGTTTCCCATTACAGATAGTCCATTACTTAGTCCTGCAATTGGGACTGGAAATTATGTCACTAAACAGTGCAGTTATTGAGTCATTTGCTTAATTATCACGTGATTCATTTAACAGCCACAGTGATTTGCTTAACCATGGCAAAAAAGGTAAGAAAAATATGACTGCCTGATTTTACTACCTTTTTTACTGTAGATATTAAGCAAATTACTGCAATTGTTAAACAAAGCATGCAGTTGTTAAGTGAATCCAGCTTCCCCCATTGACTCTCCTTGTCAGAAGCCAGTTGGGAAAGTTGCAAATGCCAATCCTGGGACCATGGGACAGTGCAACTATTGCATATGCATATTGACATTCAGGTTGTCAAGTGCCTGAATTGTGACCACATGACCGCAAGGATGCTTTGACAATTTTTAAGTGTGAGGGTCAGTTTTAAGTCACATTTTTCATCGTTGAAACTTTGAACTGTTGCTAAATGAATGGTCATAAGTTAAGGACTACCAGTAAACAATTATGGACATAAACATATTTCAGAAATAGGCCTCAAAATTATGCTATTATGTCAACAAAATAATTAAGAGATGGAGTTGCTAATATGTATATATATTCTTTAGTTACAGGTACTATCAACTTCAAAAAGAGCTGGAATTGACACTCCACTATATGCATTGCTAATTATGGCTGTGCATACTCTGAAGATGATTCAAGCTTCACATTAATGCAGTATCTCTGATATTCATTACAGGAATCAGACTTTTATCAGGTTTCTGTGAATGTCTGAAAAATGGTGCCAACTGTTTCAAAGAATCTCCTCATTAAAGTTAACTTAACCTTAAACCAGAAACAACTTTCAAACCAACAGCAGGTAGAAGCCTGAAAAATGTAGGCTCCCTTAATGAACATCAGAAAAAGTTGGCACTTGTCTAAGATCTAAAATACTTCTGAAACACTTTTAAAGTATGCACAACTTTATTACTGGTACTATATCAATTTAGATTCTACATTATCTTCTGGTGCTGATCGTGCAGTCTGCCTCACTCTTTTCCTCCAGCAAGAAACCTCCACTGGATCCTCTTCATTAAAGAAACAGAAAATTTGTTTTGTTCCTTTGTTCATCCCAAATAAGTGAAGAGTATCCCAGAACTGCTACTTACTTGATCAGTATCAAGTGTAACTCGTAGACCCAACTTGGTCATTCCATCTTCCTTCAGCAGCTTCAGGTGAGGGCATAAGGCCAGGCAGAAAGCCTTAGCCACATTCTCAGTCAGTCTGCTATGATCTGCTGGGTCGCTCAGGCCATTGTGCTGCTCATCATTTTCCAAAAAGAAAACCTTAAAAAGAATTGTTCATCCCTAATAAATTTCACTGCTTATAATATTGTATCACAACACTAGTTCAGCAATTCAAAAGCACTGACAAATTTTTAAAATTTTAAGTTAATGGCAAGTGCAGTCTAAGAACTAAAGAGATGGAGCTAGAATACTAACCAACTAAGTAAACATGAAGCATCATGAAGTGAAACAGGATAATTGTCAAATTGCCTTAATGTCAGGAATAACGTTCTACTTTGACAGACATTGTGGCAAACTAAGATGTTCTTCACAATTATAAATGCTTGCTTTAAGAATAAATTTTTGTCTAAAGCATCTGTTCGTATCATTAGTATCATGAAAGAGAGGAAATTACTACTGATAATAAACATGTCTTTAAAAGTGATCCCAATAAAGTTTTTTAAAGCTATAGCTATTATGATACACACATCTGCTTGCAGCTATTCCAAAACACATACAAATGGCATCTCATAAATAAATGTTAAAAAGAATATGTTCACATTTAACTGGAGTAACTGATGGAATATAATACAAGTCTTTCTGATGCTGTATTTCTGATACTAATGGAAGAGATTTTTCCATGTTAGTATCTGTGTAAAGTTTGTTTATTGTTGCATTTATATATTATCTTTTCAAAGCTCAAGACAGCATATATAGTGATATACCCTGAACAATTATATGAAGCAGGTTAAGCTGAGAGGGTCTAGCCTACAATCAGCCAATGAGCTTTGTGGTCAAGACTTTGTGGTAGAGACTTGATGTGAGTCTTCCTGGTCAAGTCTAACATAACTATAACACTCACTGATTCTGATTACATGAGTTTCTATCACACTAAATCAGCAAAGATTCCAGCTTTTATACACAAAACAATGTGATTTCCTCACCTCTGTCCACCTAATGACCTTCCCATTTGCTTTATATTCTGATCCGTGGAATATCTTCACACTTATTATAGACTCCATAGATTTCCCATCAATAGGACTTAAAACACTAGAATATGGAAGGAGAGACAGCTTTGTTAGCAACAGGACTTAATATTGCATCCTGCCTTCATATCTTAATTAATAATCATATCATAATTAGGAATGTGGATCTATTTAGAAAACAATGTAAAACACTGAGTCTGTTCATCAAGATAAATTCATATGAAAGAAAAATGAAACATTAAAATATGAGCAGTTAAAACATGCTACATATTTAAAATAGCTTATGTAAAATAACACCAGATAGTTTTAGATGATAAAAGTTTCATCCAAAAATCCCTTTCTGGTCAAGTAAATGTGGTTCTAAAGTGGATAAACATATATTCTGGAAGAGCCAAAAATCATCCACAGAACTGTTAAGAATATGGTTGCGCCTCTGCCATATATAAGAATTTCCCTGAGAGAAATACTAAATGATACCATTAGATAGCTTGTTTCATGTAAGAAAATCTTAAATAACTGTTTTAATTTCAGTTTGGTCTATTCTAATTTACCACACAATCTGTGCTAAGAAGAACAAGAAATAAAATATGTACAACAGATTAGTAAATTAAGCTACTGGCTTTAAATGTAAATTTTAAACATGAACAGTATATGAAATGTTATTTAGGACATGTTAAAACATTACCAAACTTAATCTGAATATTTCAGTGAGCACGCACTGCCAAGAAACAATTCTGGCTGAGCATAAAGAAAAAGGTTAAGTCCAGACTATTCAGTCATTCCTAGTGTCTCTCTTCCCACAACATGGTCATTCAGAATACCATGCAACTAAGAGATCTTTGCTCTCTAATAAGTTAAAGGCAGAAAAAATAATTTGTTCCTGGCTTTTTAGAAAGACAAAATATGATCCTGTTTTATGTGGAACCAAGTAGAACAACTGAGATGGTTAATGGTAAGTCAGAATTCTAGCTTACTGTAATTTGTAAATGCAGTAATTCAGTTTATATGTAATTCTAAGCCACAATTTGCTATTATATAAAAAGCGAAGCAGGTTCTCATGAATTAACATTTATATCAAACACTACAGAATGAACTAGAATTTTGTTTTTTACAGATCCCTGGCCGCTTCTTATGAACTACAGTGTTTAAAATAAAATAGTTTGTTAAATTATAACAGTTCCATTGCTAAAGTTGGATAGCAATTCAATTCAGAATTTATTTTAAACTAAAATTCCTGTTTCATATGACATAAGGAATCTGGTAAATGAATCTAATCTCTAGTTTATTCCTTCTTTTGGCTGTGTAGGAAGCAGAATGGAAAAGTGCTCCACCAGAGCATTATATCTAAGCAGATTCCTGTTGTTTCACATGATGTTAATAATAACTCAGCATTACACGTGAAACAATGCAGTAAACCAAATAAATTAAAAAGCTGTTGAGGCACCCTTTGTTGAAGTTTTTGTCATCATCCACCCACTGAATGTGAACATGTTCTTGGGGTTCTTCAGCATCCATTTTTCCACAAGAAATTGTAAAGTCTTTCATCTCTCTCAGAGCCTGCCTCAGGGAGTCCATATTTTCAGCTGTTATCTGAACCATCACACCATCTGCATAGAAAAAAAATACAAGCATTTACAAAAACCAACACATAGTAGAGTTTTTGTTGGACTGACATGTAAAATGTGAAAAAAGAACAATATCTTTAGCAGGACCCTAGTATCCTGACCAATGCATTTCACATTTGTCACATATTATTTGTACAGATGGATAATTAGTTTGGTGTAGTGGTTAAGGCATCAGGCTAGAAACTGGCAGACTTAGACTCAAAGCCAGTAGGTAACCTTGGGCCAGTCAATAGTCCTAGGAAAGAGGCACTGGTAAACCACTTCTGAAAAATCTTGTTAAGAAAACTCCATGCCTCTAATGTAGTAGTATTCACTTTGGCATTTGAAAGCTGGACTGGACTAGACCCTAAAAACATCACTCTCTTTCGAGTGTTGGGAATTAAGGAAACAGTGCATAAAAGAAAGTCAACCCTTATCATAGTACAACTGCTTATTGTCATTGCTGTTTTTACAAGACTTGTTTTCTGAAATGGTTTGTTTATACTTTCTTAAATAAACAGATAAAAGATTGAAATCATACCCTCTACAATACTGGACTTTGCAAGATAGCCTGAAGATGATTTTAAAGCTCCACTAAATACAAAGAAGCTGGCTCCAGTCACTGCAACAATGAGACACATTAAAATGTGAATGTAAAATTTCCATTTAATTCAATGACCGAACAGCAAATAATACAAACAAAAACCAAATTATGCAATTACCAATATCCAATGTAATGAAGATTTTTTAATCATATATTTTAGGTCAATTGAAATGTTCTGGAAAGTTTGAGTATTAAAAGGACACCTGATTACTAGTAACACATTTTATGATCTATTAAGTACATTAATTGCTGCGTTTTCTACTTCATGCCTAAGATTTTAATAGTGTTGAAAAACTTACTTCTTTGGATCATGAACCCATGTGCATCATATTGCTCAGAGAAAGATTTCCAAAAAATTATAAATTTAAATATGCTTACTTCTAAAGGGATCTCAGCATAAGTCTTATTATATTAAGTTAAAAAAAGTTTCCTAATGATGTTTTAAGGATATAGGAAACAAACATAATTTGCAAGTATTGATTTTTAGTAAACTAGCCATCAAACCACTTGTTCAGCTATGCTGGAATTATGGCACTGGGCCTCCAGTTTGCTGAATTTTGGTACTTCTTGTATTCTATCTTTGTATAATCAGACATTTAAAAAATTAAAGGCTCAATAGCAGCTTAAAAACTAAAAGGAAGCATTCAAGAAACTAGCATGTATACAGAAAACACTGTCAACAACTCACACCTTTCCTTGGTTGATTATGAATACTAATGGCCTGAGTCTGATAGTTGCCATCATCATTCTGCACACAAACCAGATGAGAGTCTGCTCTCTCATTGAAGCATGCACCACCTGCTAAAACATGCTCATTGGATTTGTTCATGGCTTTCATCATCTGCAACAAACCCCCCCCAAAACAGAGCTATAATTCTTCAATGGTTAATACCACAGTTTTGTCCAACCCCTTAAATTAAAACTGAAATCTTCACTTTGTTCACATCTTGAGTGTTTCATTTCAAATTCAATATGGTGGTGTATAGAGGCCAAATACCAAAAAACGTATCATTGTCCCAATAAATATGAACCTGTCTGAATCTCCCCAATATTATTCCTACAGGAAAGTCAATATACAGTGTTGAATTATTATAAATCCTTTAGAACTTTTCATAATCCTGATATACAATGATCTACGATCAATCTTCATCTAAATCCCATTACTAGATAAAGAGATTCTGGTTAAACAAACAACATGCAAAGCAGTGACATTTATCTTCCCTTTCATGAATATCCTGAGCTTTCATTCACTGTTGAATAAAATATATGAATATAAGATAACCAGCTCTTTTATAAAGGATAAATTGAGTCGCTCACTGAAAGATAGGCAGTGCACAAATTTAATAAAATAATAAATGTTCCAATCTATCAGATGACTTTCAGGTCAATTAGAGTTTACTCTTCATGACACAGGTTTGTGAAAGTGAATCATACCTTGACTGAAAGAGATCACTGCAAGCTTTAGAAAAGTGTCAACAGTGCTCACAAGGTTGAAATGGCAGAAGTATCGCTGCCAGAGACTTTGCCTTTTCTCAATCCATAGTCAGGTAGCAAAACACTGTTTTCCAATAAAAGAACATAATCCCAGCCATAATGCGTGGTGATGAATATTAAATGGCTTAGTGATCAAGGGAAACAATGGATTCTGGATTGCATCTACAATTTCTATAGAATACTAAACAGAATCCATCCATAAGATGAAGATTAAATACATGTCAGTCATGTCAGCAAGACAACAGTCTTAAATGGATGAGCATATTTACACTAAAGTATTCATGCACAAGAAATTTCACATTTTGGAAAGGCTGACCTTAACCCATTTGAAATATTACAGCATGGACTAAGTGAATAATTCATGCAATATAACCCACAAATATCAGTGATGTGAAGCAGTGATGAAGAATGCTGTAGGTCTGAATACCTCTAAGATGATAGGCATGACTGATCAACAGATATAGAAAATGTTTGGCTGAAATCATTGTAGCAAAAAAGGTGTCACTATTTACTAATTCTAAAAATTCCATATATTTTTTCCACAAATGTAGTGAATGGTGGCTCAGTGTGTTCAATAAAGACATGGCAATACATTTATATTTTGGATGTTATTTGTTTAAACAGAACTTAAATATTCACATCACATTAAGTGTCACAGTACTATGGGATTACAGCTAAGACTACAGTAAATAGTTCACAAACTTTAAGTCATCATTGTAAACTCAGAAAAACAATTTCAAAGCTATTGCTAAGTTATTTTTATATTTTTCCTCCAACAATCTTTAAAACACAATATTTAAAGAGTCACTTCTCCAACACAAATTATTTGGTAGTATATTTAACAGAAATTAATTCAAGAAGAATTTATATACAGTACAAATCATTTTTTTTAAATGAGAGCCTAGACAACAGTAATATCAATCAGAATTTCATTTAATCATCTTTGTACTGAATTTCAAAACCAATGTATTATATTTATTCATACTACGTACCTCATTGTATCTATTACTGGGAATTTTTATGTTAGTTTTTCTCACTTCCATATCAACCACTAAGCCTTGGACAACTGGTAATGTATACTGGTAATTCCTGAAGTCCTGTCACACAGAGAATAACTGAAATCATGATAGTTACTGAGCATAATTATACTTCAACATTTTGTGTCTAATAAATGGATACAGAAATTATTTTCTGTAATTTAATTGTATTTAATTCTGTTGTAATAACTATATTGTGGTGGAATGTAGTCCAGCATTCTAAAAGAGAGGGTCTCTTTCCCAGGGAGAAAAGAGATTTTAAAAAAGCTCACCCCCCTCCCCCAATAGCAGTTTGAGGGTATATCTAATAGTAATGGAATTAAATGCTTTGATCTGGCAAGATTTCTGTCTATAGTGAGCAGCAATAAAGAAACTACTTTTAAGTTAATTCCTCATGTTGTTCTTGGTTCCTTGGACCTGACAACAATCCTTGATTATTCTCTAAAGAATATCCAAGGATACAATTGATTTCAGAGGCAAATGAAAAATCAAAAGATCTATAAATGATGACACGTAGATTTCCAGTGAGATAGGTTCTTAAATTACAACTATGCAATAGAATTAGATTAAAATATTAACCTGATGAATGAAAAGAAGATACCTCTGGCTAAGCAGTAGGAAAATAGTACCCACATGAGTATTTCTTCCCACCCAATCTTCCAACTACAACTTTGCTTCCTGAAGACTGAGAAAATACTATTCATTTAGCATAAATGCATATACATTTAGCACAAATCCTTTAAATGTAGAAAAAGACAGGCCTAATAAAACTGTTGTTTTGATTCTTGTTTATTTACAAGTATGGATTAACATGAGTGTATCTAATATGAGCAGTGTATCTACAACTATAAGAAGATACAGTCCAAATCTCAAGATATGGTTAAAGTTATATCTTTAGTATACATAGAAATAAAACAAAAAGCTAATATTTCAATTCTGGAATTTTTCAACATAATTGTGTATGGAAATGAGAAATCAAAACATACACAGTTTCTTTATTCAAATATGACAGAGCAAAAGGAAAACAAATCCTTATAAGTATTACTTACTGCAAGGAGATTCATAATTGTGTGACCAGTCTCACCAAACAATGGCTTACGAAATCTGACACTGAAAAGTGGACATGGATACACTAAAAAGAAATACCAAACAAAATTTAGATTTATTTTCTAAGAAGTTTATTTAAACCATCTTACATTTGGTTGCTAGAAAAGTAGAAATAGAAAATTAACAGCAATATTAAAGAATAAAAAAAATGTATTGTTACACAAAAACAGGTCAACCTGAATCTTTTGGTGCCCCATGAATAAATAATTTTTATTAAAACAAATATGTCTCAGGCTGAGTTAAAAAAACAAAGGTATATTGGGTTAAAATACCAGCGGTTTCCAGCAGCACACCTTTTTACACACTGCAACTGCAAACAGAAAAGAGAGATACAGTAGAACCTCACAAGACGAGCAAAAAATTAATAAACTTTATTCCACTAGACAAGTGGCGACTCAAAAGACAAGCAAACTTAGCGCGATAATTTACATGTCATCAGTCAGCGCACTCTGTATTTCCCGTTCAGGCAGCAACCACGCAAGAGTTCTGCCAACGCTGCCACATGCAGTTTATTCCATTACTGTCTATGTGCTATACTGTGAGACATTGCTGAGGGAAAAGGGAAAAGGCCCTTTTGCCTCGAGCAGTGGGGGCAGCGGATCCTCCGAGCCAGCATGGGGCGCCAGACAGCAACTAGCCTAGAAGCAGCCGAGGCCAGAATCTGCCTTGAAGCAGATCCATAAGTGCTGGTTAGTTTGTTCTGTTTCTGCTTTATATTGTTTGTTAATCATTGTTACTTGTTTCAGATGTTAGGGACAATAATTTCTGCGTAAAATTCCAATGAAAATGATTTTTGGGGGTGTGGAACGGATCGTATGACTTTCCATTGTTTCCTATGGGAAACCTCATTTCGCTTTTAGAGCATTTTGCACTAAGAGCATTCTTCCAGAACGGATTAGTCTCATCTTATGAGGTTCTACTGTACTGATACCAGATATCGGTATCAGTACTAGTCTTTTTATCAATATTTTATTATCAAATTGGCTTAAGATTCATTTGCTTCTTAAATTAACACACACAAGAAACATTGAACAGAGGTTTGAAAAAAATGTGCCAATGTTCTTTAAGAAATAAGCCATGAATGTAGTTAGCTCTATAACTGAATTTGTCTTGTTATAATTCTTATAGATATACATAGAATTAAAAATGCAATCTTATTATTTCAAACTTAAAATATTTTTAATGAAAGAAGTATTGTTATTTGATTCAAATCAAGAAGAAAAAACAGAAGCTATGTTCATATAGTACATAACAATTAATTTTTGACCTAATGATTAATTCATGATTTGCTTTGTTATTTTGCTGAATACACTACAATTTGCCAGATTCACACATCTAAGCCATAAAACACAATGTACAAAGCACACCTGGCTTAATTCATAGAACATAATATACATTTAGCTAAATCTGATGTTAGAATCAGATGTTTTTAACGCAAAATGAATACAACTATACAAATAACACGGGATCAAATGGATTTTCATGTTGATATACTTGTTATTACTTAACTAATTTCTTGCGTACCAAATGATTTTGCAATATTTATATGACAATTTTTACAGGCATTTTCAAAAAGCAAGTAGATAATAATTTATCTTTGTAGTAAACCATCTCATTATTGCTTTCTAACAGTTCTCACAATTATGTCCATAAATCTTTTATCTCTTTTCTTCAAGTTTCTAAAATCTAAATTCCAGCTGAAATATAGGGATATTTTATGTCTAGGTTTCATTTCTATTTACATGAAATGATTGATTTGTTCATGCTCATTAATTTAAGAATAACGTTTCAATCTTTGTTTATACTGTACATTTTTTCCAGTCAGATGTAAATCAAATTACAAATAACTTTAGCCAAGAGAATCTCATTTTAAAATGGCCTAAAATGGGTAAAATGGTATGGATCACAATAATTTGGTCCATGAATTAGAGCTTTCAAAATGGGATGATTAATGTACCCCAAATGATCCCTTTATGTGAACAGAAGAAACTTATGTTCCATTCATAGAACAGAGCCATCATTTTTTGTTGTTCAGTCGCTCAGTCATGTCTGACTCTTCACGACCCCATGGACTGTAGCATGCCAGACCTCCCTGTCCTGCACTGCCTACCTGAGTCTGCCCAAATCCATGCCCATTGCATCCACGATGCTATCTAACTAACTATCTCATCCTCTGCCATCCCCTTCTCCTTTTGCCTTCCATCTTTCCCAGTATCACGCTTTTCCAATGAGTCCTCTCTTTGCATTAGGTGGTCGAAGTATTGAGCCATGATACAAAGCAAAAATGTTATCTCCCCAAAATGAGTCAATTCCAGTTAAAGTTCTCCTCTCTGTCATTCCATAGGTGTTGTTTTCCCAAAGTAGCATAAGATGTATCTATATTTCTAAAAAAAATAGGACTTACATCTGTATTCAGCTCCAAGTCTTAGCATCAGTCGGATTGGAAAGACTTTAGCCCAAGGAGTCTCCCATTTCTGGATAAGAATCCCAAATAAATATGGTGGGGTGGGAAGCACCAAGTCCTGCAGTGACTGATACGCAGGTGTAACATATAAGAAACCACCATGCTCCTTACTATTAAGGAAATTCTGACTGAAAAATGAGTGTCCTAGGTTTCCCACAACATTACCTACAAAACCAAAAGCATAGTTATTTTAGCAGTACATATACCATCAAAATGAAAATTGATTATAGCCCTTATTCTGCTAGAAATCAGAGAACAAACCTAATTATTTAATCTTAAAGCATACTACTACCTTCCAATTATCAGACTACAGCAAAAAAAATGCTTTTACTCAATTAACAATGATGATTTTTCAAACCTGATTTAGAAAATTTCTGTATATAATAACTTAATTCTTTTCTTTATTGTTTTCAACAATAAAATATTTACAGTGTAAAGTCATATATGAATTTTAAGCAGACATAACAACTAAAGTAGACTTGCAAGGGAATAATAATTTTTTAAAGATTTATCCTCCTGGCCTAGCAGAATAAGTCAGTTAGTGAATGCATGAACATAGTATTCAACTGTGCATATGCAAGCATTTTATTAGTATGTATGTTTAAAATAAATGTTCAGGTTACTGAACAGATTTAATAAAGAAAATCTAAGAAATAACCACTGTTCAAGTTCTTCAATTTATTTTTAAAGCCAATTTTTCAAAAGGAATTAGTATTTCTTCATAATGCTGCTTCTAAAACTTCACAAATTTTTCTAGAGAACTAATTCAAATTCCTTTAAAAGCATATAGTATAGTCGTTCTTCTTCAGAATACAATTTGAATTTTCTGTTAAGTTGCTAGTTTATACATAAATCGGTGAGGCTACTCCAGTCATGCCGGCCACATGATCACGGAGCCATCCCAGGACGAACACAGGCTTTTGGCTTAGAAACGGGGATGAGCATCGCACCCTAGAGTCAGTCACAACTGGCAGGGTCTCCTTTATCTTTAGGGAAAATTACATCCAGTACTCAGATAATCAACACTGGTGCTCATCAAGGTTGTATGCTGTCTCCACTACTTTTCTCCCTCTACACTAGTAACTACATCTCTAGTGATCCCTCTGTCAAAATTTTGAAGTTTGAAAATGACACAACCATCACTGAACTCATTAAAGACGGTGATGAGTCTGTACAGATGGGAAATTGAGCAGTGTGGTGCAGTACAAACAACTTAGAGTCCGCCCAGTACACTCAAAACTGTAGAAGTAACAGTGGATTTTAGAAAGAGTCATACTATTTTAACCCCCTTACCATACTCAGCAACACAGTATCAATAGTACAACCTTTCAAGTTTCTAGGCTCTATAATCTTCCAAGACTGAAAATGGGCAGCTAACATCAACACCATTATGAAGAAGGCACATCAGAGGATGTACTTCCTACATCAGCTCAAGAAATCCAACCTGCTGAGTCTGTCCTTTGTACATCTATCACTGTCTGGTTCAGTGCAGAAACCATACAGGACAGGTACAGACTCCAACGTATAGTTAACATTGCAGAAAGAATAATTGTAATTAATCTGCCCTCTATAAAAGACCTATATACCGAGGGGGTCAAGAAGAGGACGGAGAAGATATCTGCAGACCCCTTTTACCCTGGACACAACTTGTTTGAACCTCTTCCTTCTGGTAGGCGCTACAGGGTACTGCATACTAAAACTACCAGACACAAGAACAGCTTTTTCTCCCGTGCCATCATTCAAATGAATACTTGACTAATAATATGTGATCATGCAACATGGTACAGAGAACAGAAGGATAGAGAATTCTAATTAACCCAGAAGTTCTAATGTCTATGCATACCTATTAATTCTACATTTTATAATACTTCTTTTCTGTTGAACCCATTCTTACTGAATAACTAACATTGTTATGTATTATCTTATGTTGTTTATTAATGTTACAAGTGTACTGAGAGCTGCTGGACCAGAGTCAAATTCCTTCCATGTCTAACCATGCTTGGTCAATAAAGTATCTGAGTAAAATCATCATTAAGAAGTTAAATATTACAAATGAGAATTTTTCATTTATATTAATTTTTTAATTTTGAACACCATTGCATTTAATATCTCATTTATATTCTAAAACAGGATTATTCCCAGAAAGGTTATTCATATATTTGGAAGGCTTACAGCTGACAATGGAACTTGAACCTCTTAGTATTTAGGGAAATTAGAAAAATAAAATAGTATGAATTATATACGCTTAGGTTATGAATAATTCCACTAAACTTGTCAAGATCTCCTGCTTTAGTCACCCTTCCTTAATTATTATTTCTAACAACACATTAACACACAAATCTAGCCAGACACTTAAGTTGGAAAACAAGAACTTCTACATACTAAAGTATATTTTGTTACTGAAGTAATTTCTGAGAGTTTATCCCTTATATTAAAACAGAGAATAAAGGCCACTGCCTACTTTTGGAATTCTTTTTCAACTCCCCAGACCTGCCTAGATCCCTAAGGGTCTTCAGATCCAACAAACTTTTAGTTTTTGATTTCAAATAAGATTGACTAGGTACTTCTAACCAGTTAGGCTTTGATATTAATGAGAGTCAACTCACTGCAGTGGAGTAAAAATACATACATAAATAATACAAAGTTTTAACTGTGAACAGCTTACTGCAGTTTGGTACAGTAGACAGTAAAGGAAAACTTGTTGTACTGCAAGCATGCCTGTTACCAATCTAATATGATTCCCCTAGATCATTTAGGAAGTATGTTGTATCGATTTCTATGCACTCCAGCTATGAACACCAATTATATCTACAAAGCCTCATAAAAGTTTTCAAGATAAAATCTTTGCACTACAATGCCCAGTAATAGTCAAAAAGCAAGATAAACTTCCTCATCTCCACTCTTAAATAATGTGAAATGAGAAGGGAGTATAATTTGTCCTACACCAAAGCAGACATAAAAGCAACCAGGGTCCTCTGATTTTAAGGCAGGAATTAAACTTTAATGTAGCCAAATGGCAACCCAAATACAATACAGGTTGGCACTATTCTGAAATGCATCATAAATTTTATCAGCTTCAAATATCACACAGCTTTAAAGGATGAACATCACAGAGTTTTAAAAAAAATCTGTATTTTTTAATTGATTACATCTTGGAATCCTATTAAACAAAGTTTATTATTTTTTACCTTAATTCAAG
>JANHZU010002684.1:59475-73228 GCA_032468055.1 Acrochordus granulatus | reverse complement strand
AAGGCGTTTATGTAGACTGTGAGCCGGAGTATTGCGCAAAACCCGCACATGTCTGGGAGGAGCACATGTGAGAGGGCGATTTGTCTACAAAAAAAAAACACAAGCCGCTCAGCTTTAGGTGAATTTAGGGAACCCGGGAAACCGTATTTCGGTGACCCTAAGAGGGCAGCAGACAGCTGCTGCACGTGTTCCTTTGCTGGCCAAAGATGTTTGTCGGGGTTCTAACGTTTTAATCCTAATAGTGGTTATCCCCATCTCTGCTTTCTGCATATCATTTTCCTCCGATCTCAGCATTTAAATTAGCTATCACGGAGGCACACCTGCACAAACTCCAAGCATGTGTCTGCCTTGTACAGAGACCTAATGGATTGCCACATTTGGAAACAGAACTGTTGCTAAGCAATGTGGTTATTAAGTGGTTTTACAACTTTTTTGCCATGGTCATGAAGCAAACCACACAATTATTAAAGAAATCTGGCTTCCCCCATTGATGTTGCTTGTTGGAAGTTGGCTGGGAAGGCCACAAATAGTAATCGTCTTAATCTGGGAGGCTGCAACCACCATAATACAGTAAACACATCACAGTTGCTAGACACCCAAATAATGATTGTGGGATCTTGGAGATGCTGCAAGTTATCTAAGTCATTTTCTGCACTGTCATAACTTTGAATAATCACTAAACAGATGGCTGTTAAAGCAGGGGCCACCTGTAGTTCTGAAAATCATGGTTCACATAGTAGCATTGCCATAATAAATGTGCTGTCTTCAGAGTATGAGACTTCTTTGAATTTTGGGTAACTGATGCACAGTATCCTTTACAGTATTTTCTATTCAAGTTTCACATATTTCAAATCAGCACTGTATAGCTTTCTGTTGACTGAAGAATAGGGAGTAGCAACTCTTTAACTTAGCAATGGGTAAGGAGATTCCACATAAAACCATTTCCATAGTAATTGTCAAAAGCCAGACTGTTGAGGTGCCTCACACACTAATACATTTAATACAAAGTGTCTTTTTAGCTCTCAGCTGCCAGATACATAGAATAGTCCTGAAAAATGGTATATATCCTACATGCCATATACTATCCATTGTTTGTTAGAGGAAGAATACAATGAGACAGAATTATCTACAGGCAGTATAATTACTGAAACAATGGTTAGGTGTAACAAATCATAGGATAGCTGATTAATGCATTAGTGCAATAGTTTTATCCTCTCAATCTGTGAGAAAAAGCATTAAATCCAGCAAAACAAGTTTCAGGGAATCACAATGAAATAGCCCTTTGCAATTCCTTTCATCAAGGAAGATCATCCTAACGTCACAGAATATTCTACTGAGTTAAAATGCGTCCTGCTGGATTTGGCTCCTATTTCTGGTGTCAAATTATAGCCATTTCTGTTATTATGTAGAGGTTGGCCTGCTTCTGCTGATGGAGTGCATGGAGCACATTGGAGGAGCAAATGCATGTTTCCTGATGATGTGATACTTACAAGTGCTACAATACTGCCAAAACAAGTTTTATGACAGAATTTTGGATTTGGTTTCTATTTTTGTATCATTGACATTGGTTTGTTGCTACTGTTTCCTTAGAATAATGACAGAATAAATTATATAATTCCGTTACCACCTCCTGCAAGCAGATGGAATAGTTGGACCCATTGTGTT
Source organism: Acrochordus granulatus (assembly GCA_032468055.1). NCBI lineage: Eukaryota > Metazoa > Chordata > Lepidosauria > Squamata > Acrochordidae > Acrochordus > Acrochordus granulatus. The sequence goes on along the minus strand of JANHZU010002684.1, from coordinate 71,563 downwards.
CAAAATACTTTGGTCCCAACATAGGCTGTGATTTATGATATATGGCCGCCCAGCTCATTCACTGCAGCTCTGGGCAGTTTATAATAACCAAACAATAACCACAAACAGACCAGTTTATATTCAAATAAAAGCAAATGCTTACATTATCTTGAAATTGCAATCACTCATTCTATATAAATGGACACTAACATGAAAGTAAATCCTTTGAATTCAATGAAATTTAAATCTAATTAAAAGTGCAAAGGAATTCATATTCAGTAATTCTTAGGAACTGGGATCCTGGGTTTGCTCTTAAAAACGAGTTTGTACAATGTTTAAAGATTTAATGTTTTTAATATTTTGTATTTTATGGATTTTTAATGTGCTACTGTAAGCTGCCTAGAGCTGCTTTAATTGGTGATATACAAGTAATTGTAATAGTTTAATACCTGGCTGTTGTGAACATTGTTTCCTTGCTAGGTAGCAGAACTGATACTTCCAATAAAAAACCCCTTATTCTACCTGCAGACAATAGGGCTGCTCCACACTTCCTGCTTCCTCTAGCACAGACCACCTACCATTCTAGGAGGCAGGAACAGATGGTTGTAATAGGGATTGCAAATAATTTATTTTCAGACTGAGAAATTCCAATGAAGCACAATTTTATGGCTTTTACTTGAGCTTAGTAAATAGAACCATTAAATAGTTCAATTAGTTGCTTTCAAAGAAATGTGTTTAGAACAAAAGTATTAATAAGATAATGCTTTTCCATTGGTAACTGAAATTCTGATTAACAGGAAAGACTAAAAACAGAAGATAAGAGCTTGGATCAGCTGTTTTTCTAAGATTATGATACCTCCATATAAATTAATACTTTTCTTAAGCAGGTTGCTCCTTAGAATTCAGGGGAAAAACAGAATTAGGGTTGTCAATATAGACATGTGGGCACAAGCAAATACATTCCAACTAATCCTAGGAAGTTGATGTTGGCTATATGACAAGTTCTGGAAGAAAGAAGGCTGCCAATTAAGTTCCACCCAATTAAAAGTAATAACCTAGTAAATACCCTCTTCCTACTCATTTCCACCTGGTTCCTCATCTTAGTATTTGCAGTGTTATCAAACATCCATCTAGAGGAGAAATACATCCCATAGATCGTTCTCCATAGAATATTTTCATTGCAGCTTTGACACATATTAAGTCATAAAGAATTTTGGCTGGTCTAGGCATAACGCAAGTACAACAGTATCACTTGTAAACCAGGCTTCTATCGCTTCATCAAACTATGATTTAAGAATCCTGGTTTATCATTACACATGAACAAAGATGTTGTGGCTGGTCTTATGTATTAAAGAAACTACACTGTAGGAAAATATTCAAATATAAAATATATTTTGTCTCCAAGATATTGCATGCCTTTACCTATGGGCACAAACAGTTCTTTTTAATATTTAAACCATCTGGCCTGTTTCTCCTTTTCTCCAACATTAAATCAATCAAAAAGAAAAGCTAAAAATAGTTTAAATAATAGTAAATTTTGTTTTATTTCAAGTTACTAATAAAATTGCTAATTTTTTATAGGACCAGTAAAAGATAAAGCCAAAGAGATTATCCATGTTAGATTTTCCACATTGCACATGATGTAACTTCTCCCTATATGATCATTGAGATAATCTGAAATATATAATCAACAATTCAGATTACCTGAATCTGTTGCTATATTATTTCTTTATATCAGTTTTTTGACACTGAGATACTAAAGATACAGGAACGTAATAAGTTTACTGACCAGCTAAAATCTGAGCACTATAATTTAATACCATAGTTTACATTTAATTGGAATTAGAAGAATGTTTCTTAAAAGATTTGGCAGTGGTCTCTCTTTACAATGGATTTAGACTGCAAATTCTAACTATCACTGGACAACCTGTCTAAACTAATTTAATATTATTAAGCTATGATCCTACAGAAATGTCTCATAAAGAGGTTCAAGTCACATCAACGGATTATATAAGAGTTACAGCAATGTAATGAATTGTTTTAATGTTTTTGTAGCCCACTGCATCATATGAAATATTCAACACATTACTACTTAATAAAACTTGATCAGATAAATTACCTGTTATTGACAAGTAAGCAAATAAAAAATTACCATCGCTGCATTTGTTCCTATGGTATCATAACAAAAATGATTAATTTACTTCAGGATGCTGTTAGCCCAGATAAATAGCAAATAAAGTTTGGGCAATATCTTAAATGGTCTATTCAGTTATTATCAGTTTATTTTCTATAAGTTAAAATACCTCAGGAAAAGAAAGCATTAAATGATCATCAGTTCTTTCAATTTACAATAAATTCTCTTCTTCAAACATGATAACTGCGTTGTTCTGAACTATTAAATGACTGTTACATTAATCAGTAATAGTTACTGCAAAGAGATTTCTAGATGTTCTCTTAGGACAAAAGCAATGTAAAAAGTGTATCACTGCATGTGCACAGTAAGAGAATACATTTTCAAAAACGAGGCACACTAAACTCACTACTAATTAAACAGGTTGTGCATCCATATTTTGTTTTGCTACTTTGAACAGTTAACACAATGAGGGAACATCACCTCCTTCGAATTATTTTATTAAGGTCCGTGTATTATATAAAATAGAACAAGAAAATCTACAAAATCAAGTGAGCAGTCCAGATGACATTACAAAATCTGCTTTGGGAAGTCAGCCTGATATTAGAATGCTGAATGCTTCAAAAAAAATATAGTTGCTGGGTGCATGTATCAGCAGAAAAAGCAAACATATCTAAAAAGTATACCAAAATAAGCTCTGAAAAAAGGCTTTTCCAAGCCCTGATTGGACTCAGCAAGGTTTGCAATGATGCTTCATTGCAAATAATCAGTTTCTTTGAAAAACCACCAAGAGCCTCAACTGCAAAGACTTTATCAAGCACCTTTGTTTGAAGAGTTTCATAAAATATTTACTGCCACTATTATCTATTATCAGGGTTTATGTTTACAGAAGTGATTGCAATAAATCAACCCATAACAGAATGCAGACAAAGGTAAGGAAAGTTATCTTCAAAATAGGTTAGATTTTTGTAAAATGGATTCTAAATTATATTTCCAGATTTTAGTGTCCAAAAGCAAGAGGCTTCCCTGCTCTACGAGCGAAATTATGATGATAGAGGACTTTTGTGTTTCTTAACAAAATAATCTACCTGTGCACGACAATGCATTATTTCCTAACTGAAAATATGAACAGAAGAACGATAATTTCCTATTGAAGCAAACTAATGCTACTGGAAAAGACACTCAGATAAGAAAACAACTGCCTAGTGAGATAGAGAGATCAAAGAGCACACAGCATCTTGAAGGTCTAGCCGAAAGGCATCTAATTGTACTAAAGAAAACATAAGTCAATATCTAACCCTGTGGAATGCATCCTCAATCTTTATCTCAATAAAGGTAAATATATGTATCACCATGTTTCTTACAGAGGACAAGAGAAATCAGAGATGCAGCACTAATATTTGGCTCAACCCAGAAAAAGGGTGCCTTACTGAAGACAAAGTAGAATATCTGATAGCATGTAAATGCAACTCTAGTATTAAGATGAATATAAAAAGAGCTTTTAAGAGTGAAACAGAAGCTCTCATGTGTAACGTTTTTAAAAGTTGAAATGAACATGCATACTGATATCCTATCTTTGGTACAATTTAAAACCAAAAGAAGGCTGATGAGAAACTACACACATACACAATCAATGTGATGAAGTACATTTGCAAATATAATAGTTAACACAGAAAATTAAAACCAAATGGTAATTAATAAGCAGTAGCCAGAATTCATTACTCTTTTTTCATTATTTTATGAGAACAGTTTGATTGCAATAAGAAAGTTTACTTTAACCAAGTTAAAGATTTTTTTATTTCTACATTGAGGGAGAAGGGAAAGTCAAATAAATTTACTCTCCAATTTCCACAACTGCACAGAAAGCCATATGCAAACATTCATGCACACTCACACTCATACCCCCCCAATCTGCAATGAAAATGTCTTATTTTTTCTTTTTAACTGAAAAGGTAGATCCTGGAGTAAGTGCAAAATGCAAAAATCAACTGACAGGAAATGCTGAATAACAGCATAATCAAAATACAAAATATTTTATATTATTGAACTATTAAACAGGTAATGTTCACTGTTTTTGTAGAACTTTGGAACCACTCAGCTGATTTCTTAAATCTAGTCCATGTTAACTTCCAGAACTATTAATGAATTAATTAGCTTCATTTTTTGATGCTTCATCAAAGTTTTCTACAAGATCTGAAAAAGACAGAAATATATAATAGACTCAAAAACATTGTTATTAAAAATGCATTATTTAGAAGACTAAAGTATCTGTATACTACTAAAACTCTTCTGTTTGTAGTCTTCCATAAATCAATGTACCTCAAATTTGCTAACTTAAAAAATGAGTATAAAACCTGAAATCCATTAGCTAAAGGTACAGGTTTCCCCTGCCAGTCGTGGCTGGCTCTAGGCAGCAGTGCTCATCGCTGTTTCCTAACCAAAGAGCCAGAATTGACCAAAAACACTTCCATGGTCATGTGGCCAGCATAACTATACGCCAAGGTATATGGTCGTTGTTACCTTTCCCACCTATTTATCTACTTGCATTTTTACACGCTTTCGAACTGTTAGGTTGGCAGGAGCTAGGCAGACAACAGGAGTTCACCCCCATTATGTGGCAGCTCTTGGATCTCTAACTAAAGCCGCTAACCTTCAGGCCAACAGCCCAGTGTCTTAACTGCTCATGCCACCTTATGCCCTGGGAGCCATTATTCCCATGAAATTGAAATTTCAAGGATGTTCAGATCAGTTGTATTTGCAAAATTATGCCCACTGCAACATCACTGCAATCAGCCTGCAATTGTGATTTCCAATGCTTCTTGACAGCTTCCCACAAGCAAAATCAATGGAGAAGCCAGCAGGAAATCAAATATCACTCCCACTGCTTTTTGCTTGGCCATGGTCATTCTGTTTAAGTAAATATTTCTGAAAGGATAAGCCCATGAGTCATGGATTGTCTAGTAATGAATAAAACTGAGCTTCTTTTAACCTCAAAACTTACAAGTGCTTACATCTTTTGCTTCTTCTGGCTATCACCATGTAATACTTTCTTGTACATTAAACAACTTTCAATTAATACTACAACAGCTCCTAGACTCAATTCTGTAATGAAGCCAATGACATACATCAATACAGGCAATCCTGGGTTAAGAACGTCCAAATTACAAACAACCTGTACTTAAAAACAGAATGCCTATTACAAAAATAGCAAAGGACGTTGTCCTTCTATGAACTGCTGAAGCTATCCAATATTTTCAATGAAGCATTTTTAATACACAGCTGGTTTCAGCAATTTATGAAAACAATGTGTGGCTTCAGAGGTTTGTCGGCTCAAGGACAGACAACACCATCCACCAGTTTTAGTAATAGACAGACAATTCCTAAGTATGAAAGTACAGCAGTTGGACCCTCTTGCAGTTTGCTTATCGGGCAAACAGGTCAACAGATGATATTGTCAATATAACACTGCATTATCTTGACTCCTCAAGAGTTATGCATGGATCCTCTTTGAGGACTTCAGCTCAGCATTTAACACCATCATCCCAGACATTTTTCACTACAAACTGATCCAGATCACTGTGCCTGCCCGTATCTGTAAATGGATAACCAGCTTCCTGGGAGACAGGAAGCAACAGGTGAGGCTAGGAAAAATTACTTTCAGTACTAGAACAATCAGTACTGGCTCTCCTCAAGGCTGTGTGCTTTCTCTGCTACTCTTTTCCCTTTACACCAAGGACTGCACCTCTGGAGACCCCTTTGTCAAAATTCTGAAGTTTGTAGGTGGCACAACAGTCATCGGACTCATGAGAGATGGTGATGAGTCTGCATACAGATGGAAGGTTGAACAGCTGGCCCTGTGGTGCAGTCAAAACAACTTAGAGATGAATATGCTCAAAACTTTGGAGATGACAGTGGATTTTAGAAAAAGTCCTCCTATTTCACTCCCTCTTACCATACTCAGAAACATCAGTAGTACAGTCCTTCAAGTTTCTGGGCTCTAAAATCTCCCAAGACTTACAGGGACACTTTTTTCCCCTGTGCCATCATTCAGCTGAATACTTGACTCATGCTATATGATAGGACACAAAGCGCAAAGAATTCTAAATTACCCCTGAAGTACTGTCTAAGGTGTATACATACTTATCAATAGATCACGGTTCTAATTCTACACTTTACTATATTATTTTTCTACTGGCTGCATACTTAGGATGCACACTTTACTGTTTAATTTTGTTTATTCATGTTATTTTTTGTACTGCTGTCTTGCAAGTGTACTGCTATACTAGAGTCAAATTCCTTGTGTGTCTAACCATGCTTGGCCAATACAAGTATCTGAATCTGAGTTCTGACTTATATACAAATTTGAGTTAAATGGACTTTGCTCTTAATCTGATTGCCCATACATTGTAATTAATATGTAGTAAAATTCTGCACTTGTTTCTAAGAAATTCCTTTTATTTATTAAATCAATCTTACAGACTGCCTCAGTTGCACTCATTATAGTTATATATTTTATCTTACATTGTATGTTATAACTGATGAAATTCTTTTAAAATCTGTATTCTTGGAATAGACTTCTAATTTAAGGCTAGAATCATTCTGTACCTACTCAAAGGGTCATGCTTTAAAGGTGAATTACTGTATTTTCAAATTATTCAAACCTACCAGGAACATCATCATCTTCCTCATCAATATCTTCTGATTTTGGTACTTTGCTATCCAACACTAGAAAATAAAAATGTTAATTTGAATATACATATTTCATATTCACATAATTATGCAAATTATAAAGTTGCTGTAAGTTCACTACTTGCTAAATGTGTCCCTATAAGCATTTTTTTTTCAAAATATAGGCTTGTAGCTTGTTTGTGTCATTCAGGGATCCTCTCCACAAACCCCTGAAGTACCTTCTGGATGGGCTGTGGAAGAAGGTTCTAACTCCATTCTTGCTTTCCTCTTCCATGCCTTTTGTTTTCAGAGCAAAAAGCCCAACTTTGCAATTAAAATTAATCGGCATAATTCAAGTTAGGTTTTTAAAAATTATTTCTTTGCAGATTTTTATGAAGTTATTACTAGATGTTCATGAACATATGACGTTGGTTTTAAATTAACTTCAAAAGTACTATAATTCTACAGAATACAACCTGATTCCATTTTAAGGCAAACCTAATCCTTTCTTTTTATCTGTCCTCTCCAGTAGATACTGTACTTACCTTGTCTTGGGAACTGCTCAGCTAATTTTCTAAGACTTGTTAAACTGTCAGCACCCAGTTGGCTTAAAATGCCAGGTAACATTTCCGTGATTGGTTTGGCTTCAGCATGACCAGTAATCGCAAAAGTATTTGCAGACAGTGAAGCCTGGACTTTTGGATTGTTGAAATGAATAACTGTTCCATCGTCTTTTATCATATTCACCTGTTTTAAATATGGATTAGAATTTATGCATATGAGTAATATACCAACAATACAATAATTATACAATCAATCAATATTTTATTCTATAATAATAAATATCCACAAAAAGGTAATAACAGATGCATTTATTTAGGCTTAAAATACATTTTAAGTATATTATAATATATTAAAATACATTTATGTATATTATAATATACATAAATAAAATACAATAAATTTTTGGCACAAGATTTTAAAAAGCAAAAGCATTCAGATTAATATCTAACAATGATACAACTTTCAGGAGACAGAAACTTCCATTCTTAGCATGCTGACGACTTTATTTTGAGCAATACAAAAATAAATTAGGACAATTCACCTCAAAGGTTTACAAATTAATACAAATCAAATTTCCTAATCTCTGTAATTATAGAAGCATTGTCATTATGAAGATTATAAAAAGAAAGCATTCAGATATATAATATTAATGTACCTCTTCTATGCCAGCAATATTGTTTACTGCCAATTTTTTGAGTGAACTCTGAAGTTTTTTATCATCAGCTGTTGCTGTTCTGTGAACTACCTTCTTCTTTCTACGAGCTGTACCCTGAGACACATACAAAAATACATATACATGAATTTTGTCTATGGAGATTCTCAGTCATCCAAGTCATGGTTATCCCAAAGGTGCTTTTTCAAAAGGCAACTGGAGGTTCTTGATTTTTCTTGAATACGTTTCACTTTTCACAAGGTTCAGATGACCTTGTGGATACATATTAACCCCCTGGTGGCTTCAGTGACTCTCAATGTGTTAACAACTGGTTGAATGCCAAAAAAGTATAAATCCTTCCATTCCTCACTAAATAGAACTGAAGAAGCTTTTTGGATGAGAAGTGAAATGTCTTTCAAAAAAATCAAGAAACTCCAGTTGCCTTTTGAAAAAGCACCTTTGGGACATACATGAATTGTTTCCAAATTAAATGTTTCATATCAACTTACTAAAAAAGTTGTTTATAAAAAAGTTGTTTTTAAAACAAAAGGAACTTAGAGTTACAATACAATGTTTTTGTATGAGGTTTTATAGGCAGAAACCTATTTTAAAGATTTTTAGCTAATTAAATTGAAAATTCCAATGCTTGTTTTTGACCAAAGCAACCCATTTATTACAGTAATGGTCATATGTTAAATGCATATATATATGTAGTCTGACTTATATACAAATTTGAGTTAAATTTTAATATAGGCAGATATTATTTAATATAGGCAGATATTAGGAGTCCTCATGTTTCTAGGTGATTCTACTTACAAAGGCAATCTCTACTACTTTTCCATTAAGCAAGAGGACATACAATCTCTTTTCTATCTCATATGACCATAAGCTGCAACTAATAGGTGCTTGGGCAACACCACACCTATTGATTTGTTATCTTAATATATAGTACTGGATCTTTCAATAAGAAAACCAGTTCTGCTTTTAGATAATAATATTAAATGGCAAGTTGCATATTTTTTTAAAAAAAGGAAGTCCAGATTATTGTGTTTATAAATGCTGAATACATCAAAATGGACAACAGCCTGTGGAAAATGGAAATGTGCATCACTACTCATACCTTTCCACCTATTCGGACCTGAGCTTGAAGTTTAGCCAGTTTTTCCTGATTCATCTTGCTTTATCTGAAAAATAAATATATTAGCTAAATTTAAAACAAATCCAGACTGCATTTTAACCATAATTTACTGTCTTTCCAAATACTAAGTTTAACTGTTTTAATATCATAAAACATCAGCAACTTATTAAAATAAGTTCATGCTCATTCCTGAACCCATTTTATTTGGAGGAGGAAAAGATAATGGAAATATGGCTGTCTTTAGTCAGGCAGGAGAAAAGTCCACCTTACTCTTAATTATAACTGGTTTTGTCTTGCCACATTGACCTCAGTATCAGCATCTGTTTTCCCTACAAAACGAGCAACAGCTATTCACTGATACAGAAAAAAAAAAATAAAAGAGCCAGGAAGAAGAATAAATATGTAACTTGTAACAGACATTTTATTATCTGGAGTAAATGTTTTCTCTATTCCTCAGTGTAGTAGAAATCTATCACCTTAAGCCTGCTTTTATCCACACAAATTATATACCATTCCTTGTCATGCTACAGTTTTAAAGAAGCAAAAGAGCATATGATTAGAGTATCAGGAAGTAGATGTAAATGCAAGTTAGTTACACTGGTATTTTATCTTTTTCTATTCTAAACTATGAAGTTTAGAATAGCATTTTAAGACTCATAACCCTCTAAGGTGCAACGCTCACAACAAACAGTCAATTCTCCACAGCTATAGGAAAGCTGTGGAAATATGAATATCTAATAGCTGGGAAATATGAATATCTAATTCATATTTCATAGCTGGGAAATATGAATATCTAATTCTCAGTTCACCATGTAGACTCATTTTCAGCAGAATTGTAACACAATTATGATGGGCATGAGGAAGTATGTTTTAGAACTGCAATCCTCCAAAAATACAGAAATCCCACCAAACATTAATATATTTTATATAAAAATTATGCTTATGTATGAGTAAGTATATCACAAGAGTCAGCATTTTATTTCTGAATATGTGAAGGACTGTTTATCTGAAATAAATATACACAAATATTAACATCAACAAGAGAAGACCTTTTAAAGATACCCTCCCCTTCTGAGGTAATCTGTAGATCAAAATGGTTTCTCCTATATAGGTCCCAAGCCATGAAATGCACTCCTTTAAGAACAGCATGGAGCAGTTTCCTTCGTTCCACTTTTATAAAAGGAATCAAAACCTTCCTCTATAGTCTGATCCTTCCAAAATAAGTGACCTTTACCTGTTTTTATAATCTGTTTAATTTTTTATTATTTATTTATAGGAAGGTATACATTAATAAAATTAAATACACTGAATAAAACATACACATCAATCTTCCCTATGTACTATTTGTTTTCATGGTATATCTGGCAAACTCTTAACCAGCAACTCATGTCATCTCGACATTTATGTTTCCCTGGATTTACATTTCCCAGCATTGTCCCAACATGCTAGGACTTAAAAATAACCAATTTCGGCACATAATCATCAGTCCAATATAACAAAATCTAATATTACTCATGGTTTAGAGTTTTTACTGGATTAGCAGTGACATTTGTTTGCCCTTTAATGCTAACACATACAGTCAATTATTATCTTAGAGTTTTATATCGTTTTGGTGGAATATGCCTCTTTGTTATTACAAAAATGAAGAAAAACTTAACTTCCTGGAGCATTCACACTGTGCCTTTATAGTATTAAATGAGTGTCATAATCCACCAAAACAATATAAAACTCTTAAGGTAAATAATTGACAAATTTCTGCAGATATGGTATATCTCTAAATTAAAAATGAGAGCATATTAGAAGGGGAAGCAGAAAAGGGCCCTACAAACTTAAATCCAGATTCAAGGTGGTGGGAGAAAAAGATGTTCTCAGAAATAGGTAAGCTCAATTCCTTCTGTTTATGTTATGGACAAGGAAGATGTACTATATTGGAACAGTATTTATTTTAATAATCTTTAAAAATAAAATAACCTGTACAGAGCTCACTTGTAATCAAAATTAAGTGAAATAAGCACTGGGAGGGACTCTTAACAGATGTTTATTTTATAGGAAAACTCTAAAAAGGCCAAGATCCTCTTGCTTTTGAGTAGGGCATGTCAGAAAAATCTAACAGCTGATATGATGACTAATAGTCTAGTCATGGCTTGAAGATTAGAAGATTGATATTCCTCACAATGACAATTAATAATAATTTACCTTATTTCATAGTGCTACACCTAATTGACCTTTTTGGAAGAGATAAAAAAAGTTTTACAATACAGAGACTTTAGTGCAAAGAAAACAACACTCTGAAAAAAAAAACAATAAAGACCAAGTTGTACAAAATTAAAAATACGGGTAGCGATTAGGAGAAAACGTGAAAGCATCTATAGAGTTAAAAAGCTGCATACTAACGTCTCCAATGCCCAAAGCGGGGAAGGGGGGCTGACTAAACTACCTCTCCAAGCCCTACGAGGGAAGCTCATGGTGTTAAAACTGCTGAAGGGAAGTACTCCATCCTTAGGGAAGGGTTGGGGGGAATCCAGAGGAGGTTTCTTCTCCAAGAAAGGAGAATGACCTGCGATTTTGCAGGAAAGAGATCTTGGCCCGAAAAGTAATTTATTCACTTAGGGGTGGAAGCAGCGCCGCTGTTGTGCTCCCGATCGGGGTTGGTAGCAGAAAGACGCATTCACACGACCGGAAACACAGGAGCCAACCCTGACAAAAGGAAAGCGCGAGGGTCAGGCAAAGGGTCCAGGAACACGAAGACAACCACGGCGTATCAAGGCAACCCGGGCTTCCCGGAGGCGGCTAGTTGCCAGGCCCTCTCTCCTCCCCCTCGCTTCTCGGCCTACTAGCAGCCCCTCCCACCGTCCATAGCGCTCCGCGCTCCGGTCAAGGAATCACCAGTTCGACTTGCGGGGTCATGAGGGGCGCAAGAGCAACAGAAGGTCAAGCGGGAAGTTTTCACCTCAGT
>JANHZU010002683.1:488408-505632 GCA_032468055.1 Acrochordus granulatus | reverse complement strand
GAGATGGATAGATAGCATAGTCAGTGTGATGGGTGTGAGCTTGGGAAGACTCCGGGAGGCAGTGCAAGACAGGGGGGGCCTGGCGTGATGCAGTCCATGGGGTCGCGAAGAGTCGGACACGACTGCGCAACTGAACAACAAAAAAATGGATTTTTAATCATCCTTCCATTTTTGAAATGGATCTATGTATCCGGAAACTATTACTGTATCGAAATATCAATGTTGATAAACATTAATGATCAATAATATCAATATTCATCTGTTTTAGGAGCTAAGAATGTTCTTTCAGGCTGAAAAATTTATTTTCAGTTTAGAATTACAAATAATGAGCATTTATTCCCACACACAGAAGTGATACAATAAATTTTTCAGCCTGGAAGAACGTTCTTAGCTCCTAAGACAGATGAATATTGATATTATTGATCATTAATGTTTATCAACACTGATATTTCTATACAGTAGTAGTAGTCTGAGTGTGCAAACTATTCTTATTTGTATAGAAGTGAGAGCATTTTTAAAACCATCAAATGCACTTTAGAGTTTAAAACCTACTAGGCAAAGTGACTAACAAAGATGAATTTTATTTTTTAGATAGATTTTGTCGGCCTATGGTGAGACTCATATCCACCTTAAGCCATCATGTGGCATTTCCTTGCTTGTTTTTAAACATCTGACCAAGAAGTGTCAGCAAAGCGAGGGTCGAGCTTCTACGTGAATGTCTTAATGCACATAGAACAAGAGGTAACATGTTGCCAACTTTGGGTGGACTTGGAAACTAATCAGTTGGGCCGGCCGGGAGACCACCAGGTGATCACCAGTTGGCAAGATAGGAAAGAGCAGTGGAAAACCGCTTCAAAGCAGTTGCCAGAAAAATGTGTCCATCAATCACCAGGCCTCTTTCTTCTGCCAAGAGCTTTTCAGTTAGTTGGCTTCCCCGCTACTCAACACCAGGAGAAAGCAATCATTTCAAAAAAGTTGGGAAACGCTACTGAGAAGTGGTTTGGATAAGCAAACATATAATTCCATATGAAAGCTAGGATGACTCATCCTGGATCAGAGCCAGCCCTCCTATCCCCCTCCTGGCAAGCTTATTCTTTGTTTCGCCTGCCTCTGCATTTTTCAAGCTGGGATTTCCTGGGCGGCATCGCTCCAAATACCTAAAAAAGCTGTGATTTTTGCACTAGACAAGCCAGTTCTTTTTGGAGTTGAGTCCAACTTAAGGGATTGCGAGTTTGCACTGTGCTTTGGCAAAGAAACAGTTGATTTCCCTGTCTATTTTCCCTCTCTTGAGGACTGAAGTGAGAAAGGTAATTTTTCAATATTTTCCCGCTGGGTCTTCTGTCCTTCCTTCTTCCAGACAAGCATGTCTATCCAGGATCACTTCAGCTTCTATTCCTCCTTTCAAACATTCAACACTGATTATTTAAGTTCTGTGGGTGTGTATGGATGCATAACATACATATCTGCCTTTTAGAACTTTATATTCCTTTTCAGTGTTCCCATGACTTGGCCAAAATCACCAACTTGTGCAGAAATGGTACCTGTTTTTTCCATCATGGCAACATCATGGTGTGGGATTTCAACACCCATCATCCCCGCCTAACAGGCTCAAGGCCTGTGCAGTTAGCCCTGAACTTGGGTACTCCCCTTTAAACAAACAAAAGTGTGTATTGTAGGCTAAAACGCCAACTGACATTGCAAAAACCTAATGGGAAATCCTATTTGCAGGGAGCTTAAAAATATGTTGTACAATTCAATGAAAACAATCTTTTAGTTATTTTGCATGATTTAGAGCCTGTTTCTCCACTTCCCATTTTTCATCCACCTGGATTTGAACAATAAAGATGATTTAAGCTTAGTTCTAACCTAGTTGAAATGGTAGTAGGATCACTCACCCCAATCTTTTGATTGACCCAATTCAAGATAAACCTATATCACACCTTGCAACCCAAGATGAATTGCTTCACACAACCTGCTAAGGGCTAACACTACCAACAGCGATAGCTCTTCTGTTCTTTGGGATATAAAAGTGAGCTCCAATCCTTTTGAGTTGTGCAGACTATGGTGTATTGTACAACCCAAACACACATCATTAAATGTGCTTATCTATCACTGTGCATTTATACCTGGTTAGTTTTGGCTTAGTGTGTTGTGTAAACTCAACTATGTTGCCACCCTGAGTTGCTTGCTGTAAGATGGGCAGTGTATATTATCTAAATAAACCATGGTTTACAGCATATAACATTTTTCATCTCTGCATTAATCAGGCCACTTAGCCATCCTTTCCATAGAATAAATTCTGGTTCAGTTCCAGCTTTCAGGAAAAACCACAAGGGCCCCCCAAAAATTCATGTCAAACTGCTTTATTACATCTTAAATAACAGTACATTTTAATATAGGATCTATCTTGCATCCAGCTTTCTTGAAGTACACCGACTTTAAAATTAAATACAAAAAGTGAAGGAATCAGGGTGTGGAGGAAGCTCTACAGAGAATATTCTCAAGGGGTGAGGGAAGAGGAAAGAGGGCGATTAAAAAAAATTAAAAAAAAAATTCAAGATGCCAAATCCAGGCCTAAAAATGCACAATTACAGCACATTTTGTACAGAATGTTGCAGAGGGGAACGAAAAAGAGAGAAAAGGAAGTAGATTAAAAATCACTTGCTGCTGCAAAAAGGGGAGGAGAGGAAGAATCAAAAGTTTATCCAAACAATTTGCTGTCCAAGTGCTCCAAAGAGCTTAATTTTGTTTCTTTGACTTTCAAGATACAAAGCCAGAAAAAAAAAGGACTGAATTGGATGGATTTCAACCAAGCTGCATTTTTTTTCTCCTTTCTCTACCCCAGATTCAAATCTCAGTGATTGTTAAAATAGATGAGCTTTTTGCTTTTTGGAGGTGGGGAATGGAAAAAAAAAGTATTAAAAAACATGACTTATCACCCTACTTCCAGGTGTGCAAAAGTCTGGAGACTTTTCAATTCTTCATTGCATCCGTTTTATGCACCAAGTAGCATCAGGAAAGAAAATCAGGACCGGTTACAACTTTTTTTTTTTAAAGAAAAGGATTAAGTTATTTCTCAAAAGAAAACACAGAGAAGGACGTCTTAGTTTTATTATACACTTCAGCATTTCTACAGCATGCGAGTCTAAGAGTAATCCAACCCAACGTGGCAAACCAAAAACATTTTCCCCCCTTCTTTCCATTATTTGTTTAATTTAGAAAATCTGAGATTGTGTTTTTCAAAAGGAAAAAAAACATCAATTTGGATGTTGCTTCAGATACAGCCTTGATGGAATAGCCAAGGGTTAAACTTTTTTCTTTTCGGCCCTACTCCTGAAACCGCAATCTTGTTTATTGAAATTATGGGAGAGTCCTCAGCATTAGTAAATCAAACAAAGCAGACAGAAAATGAAAAATGCCCCATGAGGCAAGATTGGAGGGGAAAATAAAAGAGGGAACACATTTTTTGTTACCAATAAAAGTGAAAGGTTTTTTAACATTCAATGCCATGTACAGAGTGTGCTTGGTTATCTTCTTAACATTATCATATATATGCAATATTTGTGCAACGATTTGTGACATTAAGACAGAAATTTAAAAAAGAACAAGAAAGAAAAAGTAAATCCAGGGATTAAATTTACAGCATTAACAATCCCAGAAACATCTGGGTTGGGACTTCCTTTATCTTGGCTCAAAGTTGGACCATGAGAAGCAAACTGCATTTTTTTTTTAAAAAAAAGGAAAAATTATTTTTTTAAAAAAAAGAAAGGACATGGAACTATGGACAAAAAAAGGAGATACCAATCTTGCTACAAACACGACTTCTAAGTTTGAAAATGAGATTAAAATGAGGCCTTCCCACCATACCCCATAAAGTCAGTATGATTTGCCATTTTTAAACTACAGTGAAACTTAAATAGTTATCTTGCTTCACAATGTAATTGTTTTCCTTATTTATTTATCATCATTTATTTCATTAATTTCTGCCTGGGCATGCTTACACAAGCGTGTGGTTTCTTTAGTATTTTTTCTCTAGACAAACAAAAAAGTGGTCCCCAATGGAATGCACAATTTTAATCTCTTTTGCTTTTGATATAACAACTGTGGTAATTCCTCTTTGAGAGAGAATTGTGCTCTTTGCTTCGGCGAACAAGAGACGTGAAAAGATCTTGCCCTTTTGGTGGTGGGTAGGAAGGGAGGGAGAGGCAGGGAGGGAGGATCCAAGTTAGTATATTGAGTTGGATAACATTATTTTAAACTTTCAACCATTGGAAAAGTCTTCCATCAGAGGGGAGTCCACAGACTGTCCTGCCAGAGAATACATAGAAAAAAAGGTTAGGTCCTAAAAGCAAAGACATTGGGGATATATTATTTTGGGGTCTTTGATGCTTTGTGAGCTTGGTTGTTTTCTTGTAAACATTTCATTACCAAACTAGGTAACATCATCTTTGCTCCCTTTTTATATACTAGGTGTATATAAACTCTTAACACTGATGATGTTACCTAGTTTGGTAATGAAATAACCAAGCTCATAGAGCACTAAGGACCCCACAGTTCAAATCTGAGCTACAAATAATATTTTCTATAGATATTTTATAATTTATTTATCTTCTCAACTCTGCCCTCAGTGGATTGGGAGATTACTGCTTTTAGAAAGGTGGAAAAAGCCTTGTGTGGCCCAAACCTGAGATAGTGGCCTTAAACTGCACCCTCAAGGAAGAGAGAGGCTGAATCTAGATTGGCTAATATGGAGTCAATCTTGTAGTTGCTGCTAAACAGATCTCCTAATCATCCTGGATAATGCAAAATTGAGAAAATAGTTGGAATATCAGCCTTGCACACAGAATTCAGAACAAGAAAGGCTGCTTTTAAGAGTTTTAAGGCAAGCCTCCTTTCCCAACATGCTGGGTCTGCTAAGGAAGGGAAATTAACAAAGCCACTGACCCTAACCCTCTCATGAGCTACACCTCCAAATCAAGCGCAGGACAGATGGACAGGAAACAATTTATTACCTACTAGGACATAATATCTCTTAAACTAGAATGCCTCATTCATAAACAGAAAGCCCTGATGAGAGGAATTATTACATTGCTAGTTTTCCTGCCTACCTGCCTGTGCATGGAGGCCCTGGAGACAGATCAGGCAAGGATTAAGCTCAAATCTATTGGTACCTTCTACAAAAAACAAACAACAAATCTATCCATGGAACTGGTCTCCCCTCACAGTGCTTCACTTTAAAGCGGGTGTGTCCAACTTTGGCAACTTTAAGATGTGTGGACTTCAACTCCCAGAATTCCTCAGCCATCATAGCTGAAATTGAAGTCCACACATCTTAAAGTTGCCAAGGTTAGACACACCTACTTTAAATAAAGATGGAAGCAAATTTTAGTTTGTTTTCTCACCCCACTGCTTTTTTGAGGTGGGGGTAAAGATTACCTACAGGCTTCAGTTCCAGATCTTGAGGAAGCTATCCCATGATCCTGTGGCCACCGCCATGCCATCGTCAGTTACACCTAAGCAACTGACACGGTTATCATGGCCAGCTAAGACGCCTGCAAGTGGGAGAGAGAAGAAAAGAGGGAAATACAAGATGGGAGGAGAGTCTCAATACAGCTGAGTAGCAATAAACAAACAGGAAAATATTTTGGAATGACTGGATTTCTCTGATCACTGTTTGGCTTCCATCACTCAATTTTTAGTGAAATATATAGTTACATCCTGTGTCTCTCTCTTTCACACACACACTCTTGAGTTTGCTTCAAGGATCTTATTTTCCAGAGGTATGCATGCATGCATTTATTCATTTCTCCTAACTTCCTTGCCCAGTTTGTCATCCTTTCCTTCCACCATCTTGATTGTTTCATCTTTTCCATTTGGGATAGTCTTTCCATGCCCCCACCCATATTTTTAAACAAAGAACTGGCGAAACCTTACCTGCTCTGTCTGCTTTGAGCGTGTCCCATACATTGCAGTTGAAGTCGTCATAACCAGCTAGCAGGAGACGTCCACTCTTGGAGAATGCTACAGAGGTGATGCCACAGATGATGTTGTCATGGGAATAAACCATGAGCTCTTGATCAGCACGGAGATCAAAGAGCCGGCACGTGGCATCATCGGAGCCAGTGGCGAATGCGTTGCCATTGGGGAAGAACTATAGCAGGGAAAAAGAAAGGTGGAATTAAACTATTATTATGGTTGGTCACACAGCCAAATGTTTAGACTGGATTTAGCATTTCTGTCCACTATTGAGTCCTTCCCAAGGACTTGGGATAGGAAGATATTTTGCTTAATAATAATCACAGATTTTTAAAAGCATGCCCTTTTTATGCTTTTATTTTATTTCTATATCCTCTATGATATGGGCAATTACTAGGTAAGATAGCTGGGAGGGGCGGAGGGAGGAAGGAATCAATCTTTGCAGGATGTAAGTTGCCTGTAAAGCTTAATCCCTAATAGGAAAGCTAATCTGTGTTCTGTTGAGGGGCATCAAGACACTAGCTGTCACAATGCCAGCCTTACCACCCTACTGCCTTCCACCTCCTTACATACACAAATAGCATTGATGTCCGATTCGTGGCCGGTGAAGGTCTGCCTGCACATCCCTTCTCGGACATCCCATAGCTTGGCCGAGGCATCGCAGGCACCAGACACAAAACACTTGGAATCTGGAGCAAGGGATAAACTCATAACATCGCCAGTGTGGCCAGTAAATGTAGTTGTCTGCTGTCCGGTTTCTATGTCCCAGAGGGCACTGGAGAGAGGGATGGAATGAAAAAGCCACCATCAGAGCAACCAAATTAATATTCTAAGGGTTTATTTCCCACCCTTCCTTAGATCTGTGTGCTGCATTTGCACGCATGGAAAAAATTTGCAATTCTGCCTGTTTTTTTAAAGCGGGTTATTCTCCATCATCTCTGATGGAGCTTAAAAGAGGCTAATGCTGTATAGGTTGCCTGAACTCTACAGTTTGAAGCCAGCATTCATAGCTAAGTATTGCAGAATTTGTGTGTACATTAAAGAGATAAACTGATACTCATATCAATCTGCAGAAATCAAAGCAGGGATCGAGAACTTTTCTGCCCTGATTTTCCACACTGGAGGAAAAAAGATGTTCATTCTAGGCCAAGTAGAATAAAAAGGGACTGGTTCTTTTTTGACGACAATGTAGACCACAATAAAAATCTTGATTATGACTGGGAAAGAGGATTCCATTTTTCCTAGTATTTACGGGATGATCAAGAAAAATAAGAGAGGATTGGTGGTGGCTTCAACAGGGGTTGTGACTCCTAACAGTAAAAGGCAGAAGCTTTCATCACAATCCTGCTTCTGCAGGATTTCAAGGCTGGCGTGGAAGGGGGAATAATCTTTCAATTGAATTTCAAAATTCTTCCTAAACTTTTTGAGTACACAAACCCTTCTCTCGACAGTCGTGCTACCGAGTTTGGATCTTACCAAGTGGTATCTCCAGAGCTGGTCACAATCTGATTATCATCCACAAACCGGCAACAGGACAAATAGCCTGCAAAAGAGAAAGCGACAGGCGTGGTCAGCCCTTTTGAGGTTGTCCAGACAAGGAACCAAAATCATGAGAACTTAACACTTTATTGTAAAGTTACAATAATGGAATCTTGCAACTCTGAAAACGTTTTCCCCCCTTTGCCTTTGCTTTCCAGGGAATTAGGGATAGTCCCCTTCTTGACACATCCCATACCCTATTCCTTCTGAAGGCTGAGATGTCTCTTATCTGATAGTTGGCCTGGCTGCAGCTCTTCCTCCTCCTCTTTCCCAAGGTTATCCTCATAGCCTATTGCAGACCAAAAGTTTTGGCCACCCCAAGGAGCTTCCACATCCATAGCCTTGGTTCGTCAGCCACCCTGCCCATTTCAACAATGAGAAACTGAGGAGGAACAAGTGACTCCCAGGGCATCTCAGGCCATGATATGATCCAGTGAGATATCCCAGGATGGCTTCAAAGGGGAACGGGCTCTGAAAACAAATCAAAGGTCGGAGGAAAATGGCTACAGCCTTTTGCCATAAATCTTTTTCCAACTAGCCTCAAGTCAGACTTATTTAGAAAATGCCCCCATTTGACTATCACCTGTGAACGTGGCCAATCTGCTGGATTTATAAATAACTGGTTGCTGCTGCATAATCTTAGTCCTCCCCACCACCCTCCTGTGAGCTGCTTTCAGAGAGTTCCTTTTAGTCTCCATCCAAAAAGCCTGCAGCAGGGAGAAGCCAGCAGGATGCAAAGCTTTGCTGGAGGGTCTCTTTTAAGAACTGCCAAAGGTTTTCCGGAGCCAAGCTGGCAAGTGGGAGGAAGAACCTCTGAGCTGAGTTGCACCTTCAAGGTCCTGGGATTTTTGTTTTGCAAACACAAAGGACAGCGTAAAATGCAACTGAACAGATGGCAGGGCAACTTCATATTTAACAGGCCCCATAGAGGTAGGTTATGACTACCTCTCGGACCAGCACTCTGAGATCATAAGCAAAATTCTCACTGTGTTGTGTTAGGGTATATTATAACAAACCTAGGCTTTGGAGAGGCAGCCACCTTTATTCACTGATTATTATAGTTATACTCTGCCTTTCCTCTAGGAGGAAAGCCATTTATCAGGGTGATGAAGAGATCCTGATTCATCAAAGGACAAACTATAATTAGGAGGTCACAGCAGAGTTGGAGACACCTTAAACCAAATGCATTTGGTTTTGTGCATGGGGAACTGTGTGATCCGGGAAGATGTGGCTTTTGGATTCAGAGATGCCAGCTAGCCCAATCAGCTAATGGTCTTCTGAGGTCAAGTGGGATTTGAATCAGGATCTTCTCCTTACTGAACGTGAGTCACTAGTAGTACATTTCAGAGATTCTCCCTTTTCCTACATCAAAGATAATTCCAAGGACTCATTTGATCACAAGGAACTTTCTAACTGGAATGACTAGCTCGGACTCAACCTGCCTTCAATCACACAGAGTAGATCTACCTGCAGATGACATGGAACTGAACCCAGTCTTTGGGCTGGGCAAGGAGAGATACCAAGTCAGAGCCACCAATCCTGGACAAGCTGATAACCTGTCTCTGTCTGCTCCATATATGTTTGGAAGATTGTAGTGACGTCTGTGTGGATGCAGGCACACCTTTCCTGCATTGTCTGTACGTGCTAAACCTAAATAAAGCCTTTGAAATAATATTGCTAACTTAAATCTTCTGAAAACATTTAGGAATACTGTCAAAACATTTTTGGTTTAAAAAAAACAGCACAAGGGATATTTGTGCTGATGCAGAAAACTAACAGCAAATTGGATCCTCAGATAATAAGATAAACAATGAAAAACATCTCTGTTAATCCGTGAGAAGCAATCACAACTATATAGAGGTCTTTTCAAAATAAATTTTCACCCTCGAGGTGTATTAAATTACTGCCTTTACACCTGATCTTTGCAAGGTCCCTCATACAACCCAATATAACAACAAACATTCCCAAAGGAATCTCACACAAACCAGAATTATTAAAAAAGAAGACACCAGCTTAAGTTTTAGCCTGAACCCTCTTAAATCCAATGACCAAGATCATATCCAATCCACTTATCCTCTTAAGATGATCATTTTTATTAGCACTTGGAATTTAGTAATGATAATTTTTGCTTAATGACCTGCAAGTGGACAGATGCAGATTCAGAGATATTTCCAATATCCCTCTTAGATGAAATATTTGTTGGATAATCATGCTAAATCTATTATGACAAAAGTGAGATTATTGTCTTTTTCCTGGCATCTGGGAAAAGAAACAGCTGTTCAGCATATTGAACAGCTTAATCTCTTGGGACAGACATATTCTGTTCTATTATATATCTATTCCTCTATGGTTAGGGGTAGAAGGTTACCCCCCAAATACAAAGTAGCATCTTGTAAAATCAGTCCTAACCAGCCCCTCTGAGACCCTTCAGACATCACAGCCAAACTAGGAGGCCACCATTCAGCAGCCTTTTCTAAAAGCCAGGTGCTTTTGGGACTGGCAGACTTAAATTCCCAGCATCCCAGAGATGTCTGGGAAACTGGGAGCTGAAGTCCACGCATCTGGGAAAGACAAAACACTGGGTTAAGCATCTACCTGCCTCATAAACTCTGTCCAGGAAGCCTGATACAAAGTGAGCCTTCATTTTAGTGGCACAAAAATTAATGCAGATCCTGAAAAATCACCCAACAAACAAGCTGACAACGTTTCCAAGGGTGTAGTATAATCTAAACACCAAAAGCACTAAATCTGGATGGAAGATGGACATACCTGTGTGGCCGGCCAACTCACGACTTACTCGGACATTGCCTTCACGTGTTTTCAAGTTGTAAATGGAACAAATATTGTCAAGACCACCACAGGCCACATAGTTTCCAGAAGGGGCATATGCACAGGTCATGACCCAAGAGGAACGCAAAGGGATGGCATGGACCTAGCAAAAATATAGAAAAATAAAAAACATGCTGAATTAGCCCTTGATCAGCAAAACCAATGGAGTTACTTGAACTAGGAGATGTTTCATTGGCAGTTAAAGGCAGGGCTGTGAGAAATAGACATATTTCCGAGGAAATGGGAGGGGAGAATATTTTACCAAAAAAATGGTCCTGCCTTAATTTATTAAATTTGTAGGCTGCCTGTCTCTTACTTCTTTTCCAAATATTACACAATCCTTTTTCACAGTATTGAGAATGGAACTGCACTGAGATTTTTCAGCCAAAAACATGTGAGCACGTACAAAGCTGCTGTCTGCATTTTTTTATCATACTTATCATGTTGCCTGCTGCAAGGAACATTTTATCTGTTTATTCATTTAAATTTATTGATTTGCCCAACTCCAATGGACTCTGACTGAACAAACGTTTATTGCAGGGTTTCACAGCCTTGCTTTTTATTTTAAAACAATTTTAAATTTAAAAACAAAGATGCTGGTATTTTGCAAAAAGTAACACGAGCCATTGGCATCAGTTTTATTTGCCAGAATGCCTGTGAGCCCCCAAAGGGACTCATTAAGCTGGGTCAGAGGAAAGGGGTTTGCTAGAGGAATGTCAGGTTGCATTCAGGTGAAAAATCCTCTCATATATCTCCTTTTTGCAAGCACTACACTGCTTGCAAATACACTACTTGCCTCTTGCTATTTTTCCCCACAGCTACCCTGCAAGAGACACTGAATGGCTTGAAGGACCCAGGGAGCTTTTGTGGCTCGGGGAGGGGGGGACATCAGAATCTGGGTCTTCCTGCTTTTAGCTTTAACCACTTTTAACTACAATTTTTTATTAAATTTATATGCCGCCAAATTAAAAAATGACTCTCAGCAGCTCACAGTAAAAAAATTAAAAGTATAAATAAGAGATAAAAAACTATTATAAAAAACTATTACCTAAGCAGAACAGGAGGAGCAGGTGTGGCTCGCTTAATCCACCAACCACCTTCAAGTTGACATATCCCCATTGGGCCCCAAGCCAGCTGGCAGAGCCAGGTCTTCAGGCCTTTCCAGAAGGCTAAGAGGATGGGAGCTGACCTTACCTCAGGGTGCAGGATGTACCACAGGACTTGGGCCATGGCAGAGAAGGCTCTTCTCCTGGATCCTGCCAGCCGTGGCAGGATGATCTCACCCATTTGTCACCCAGTGACAAATGATCTCACCCAGCAGTTTCAAGTAGATGTTAAATAAGAGTGGTGAGAGTACCAAGCCCTGTGGCACACCACATAGGAGCAGCCAAAAACTGGACCTTTCATTCCCTATTCACACCAATGGGGACCAGCCTTGGAGAAAACAGGCAAACCAGCCAAAACTGTGCCACCCAACCCCAGTCCCAGAGCCAGCCCAAAAAGATAGCATGGCTGATGGTATCAAACTCTGCCGAGAGCTCAAGGAGAGTGAGGGCCCTGTCCATTTCATCAGCGCCAACAGGATCAAATTGCTCTCACATAACTAGACAAGACTCCTCCCTAGGCCCCTCTGATGGACTTGCCCCACGCATGAGTTCCAACTGGGAGCGAATCCAAGCAACTTGTCTCTCAGGTGCTTTGCAAATTGCTCTGCACAGCTCTGCAAGGGATAACCTGAGTCCTCCGATCCAAGGAGAGAACGCGTAACCCTAAACAAGGCCGTTGGGTGACATTTTGCGGATGCAGTAAGAGCAGAGAAGTCCTGATTTTTGCTGCTTTTATCACCACAAGGTAGTCCTTAATGGCAGCTGTAAACCGTGTCCGGTCAGACATCTCTCGTCTTCTGCCAGCAGCGCTCCAGGCATCTCTTTACCCTTTTTGAAATGCGTAACTCCTCCGTAAACCACAGGGAGTTTTGGGTGTGAAGAGTCAAGAGATGCTGCGCAGGCGTGATCCTGTCCAAGGCCTCAGCTGCCCTTTGATTCCAGGACAAACCAGGTCAATCTACACATGCTGGTTCCCTCTAATTTTACAAGTGTTGTATCAATTTTGGGAGAAAACATACTGGAATCAAGAATTTGCAAAGGTTAAACTTTTGGTAAGCCAGCTCTGTTGGATACTTTGAGAAAACATAGTAATGGGGAAAGAATTTATAGAAAGAACATAAGCAGCTCTCCTGTAACACTGCAAATTAGCAATTGCTATTTACTTCTAGGCATTCCCTATTTTTCACCCAGCCAGATCTTAAATGTAATAAGTATTTACTACCAGTAGCAGTTGCTAAATTTGTCTATGGAACATTATGGAAATAATGTATTATTGTTTGCAACTAAAAAAGTAAAGGATATGTATTTTAACTCTTCACAAGGATGTGTATCTTAACTCAAGATTTAGAAAACACACATCTACGGAACAAAACTGCATTAAAGTGTTTTTCTTCTTTTTACGAGCTAGCTTTGCTACAAATTCAACAACAACAAGGAAAATGGTGCGGCTCTCACCTTATTTGTGGTGTAGCTGTCCCAGATGATCAGTTTTCCATCTTGTGATGCACTAACCAGAAGCCTAGAAGAGCAGATGAGAGAGTAAACATAGTTTTTTACCAATCATACAGTAAACTGGCCCAGACTGGCCTCATTCAGTTGCTCAAATCCTGCATTCACAAGAGTTTCCAAACAAACCACATCTTCTTAGCATTTACATTGCTGACTAGAATTGGGTCAATTGCTTCTGCACCATTTAAACCCTCAAGCACTGAGTGCAGAAATCTATGCATATTTTTCTTAAACTGCCATTTAGCAATGAAAACTGAGCCACTGGAAACATTTGTACAGGTAGTCCTGATGTACGATCACACACTGAAAAAAGTGACTTCTAACTGGTCCTCACTCTTATAACAATCGCAGCATCTCAATGGTCATGTGATCAAAATTTGGGCACTTAATAACCAGTATGCATTTAGAACAGTTGGAGCATCCCAGGGTCATGTGAGACCACCATTTTGATCCTTCCAGCTGACTTCTGACAAGCAAAGTCAATAGGGGAAGCCAGATTCACTTAACAGCCATGATTCACTTAACTGTGGGAAAAATTGTTGTAAAATTGGGCACAACTCACTTAACAACTGCCTTGCTTGGTAATGGACATTCTGGTCCCAATTGTAGTCGTAAATCAAGGACTACCCATAGACTGAGGAAAAATAATGAGCTAAAGAAAAGATTCAATAGTTGGCCCTCTGCTGTGTTATACAAAGCAGCAGCAAAACCAGTGGCTCTGTTCTAGCTCACCAATGCTTCCCATTTTCTTTCCATCTCCCTTTTTTGTAGAAAATCTCTTCCTCAAGGTGACGTTCAAAACGTTGTACCCAGCCTTGGTAGGGACAACCTGTCCAACCCAGGAACTTACCTGGAATCAGTTCCCCAGTGCATTGCATAAATTTTGGCCAAGTGTCCTCGCAGTGTCCTTCTAGTACGCATCTGAATACGACCCACAGGATCAATGTTGGCTGTGATCTAAAAAGAAGAATTGCAGAGGTCTGTCAGCAGCAGCAATTACTCAAAGGTGGGGGGTGGGGGGGAGGGAGGGAGAGGGAGAGAGATACCCTATAGTATGAGGAATAGTAAAAGGATTGTATGTCTGCAAGGATCTTAGTATTGCAAACTACTAATGGCCCAGGGGAACTTGTTAAAACCTGAAGGTGGCTGCCCAAAATAGACATACTTTCTAGGAAACCACTAGTAAAAAGGAAACAGCCTTCATCACGTTTCCTTGTAATGTGGCTAAGAAAATATAAAGCCTTATATTCCGGTGACACTGCAGTCAAAAACACGGAGGTTTGTAGTATAAACACAATTGGAAAAAGAAGTGTGCATATTTGCACTATCTCACTACAACACAATTATTTAGTTCCATAACCCAGAGAAACACAGAGTTTTCCTGTTTTTTTCCCCTCTTCAAATATGTTGAGTGGCTTTACAAACAGCATGCTACTTTAGTCTGGAGAGGGCAAACTGGGGTCTTCCCAACGCTCATGAGATAGCATCCTTAGTCACAGCACCCTAAGACAATACCAGATTGGAGAGAACCACTTAAATCATCATTAAGAAAAGGAAACCAGAACTCTTTTTATTGGGACTCATGGCCAGTCGATTAGAAAAGACATATGGAAAATTGATTTTATAGATGGTGACTGCAGCAAGATATGCCCACAGATGGAGAAATATTGAAACATCTATATTGGAGGAAGGGATTGTGAAAATGGCAGAACTAGCTGAGATGGCAAAAATGACCTGTTTGGTCAGGGATAAAATAACTATTTTTATTAAAATGGAAAAGAGTGAAATGATAATTCCTGAATGTGACAATTGAAAAAAAGACTGAATAAGACATGGAAAGGATTATTGTAATATTAAAGAGGGAGAAGGGAGAATGGATAATTGAGTGTGTTTGTAACTGGGCAGAAATCACTCCTTTAATTATCTTTTTTTCTTTCTTCAATTTATTCTTTCCTACATTTTTTCTTTTTCTTTCTTTTCTTTCTATACTTCTGTATTTGTTTTTCAGCTATGTAAAAACTTGGAATAAAAATTAATTTCAAAAAAGGAAAAGGGAAGGAGTGGCAGAACTCTCAGGTGAGCAACAACCATGGTGAGCACCATAGCTATCACTAGGGAAACTTAAAAGAACAAGGGGGAGATCTTGAGCCTCAATGTCTCCACCTGATTAAGGGGCCAACAGTTTTAGGTGCCTGTTATTTTGAAATAGGGGACTGGACCCCTACACAGCAATAAAGATGATATGAAGAGTCAGTGATGCTAACTAACCAACATATCCAAAAAGATGAATGGATGGCAATATTTCAATGTACGCCATTTTCATTGGCCACCCAATGCTTTGATTAAATTTGACCCTGTGCGCAGACCTACCTGGGCCAATGTAGCATCAGCACATGCCTTCCGAGCATCCTGAAATTAAAAAAAAAAGTGTGAATTAGAAGAGAAACCAAA
The DNA here is from genome assembly GCA_032468055.1 of Acrochordus granulatus. Classification (NCBI taxonomy): domain Eukaryota; kingdom Metazoa; phylum Chordata; class Lepidosauria; order Squamata; family Acrochordidae; genus Acrochordus; species Acrochordus granulatus. Next base: position 490,222 of record JANHZU010002683.1, on the reverse strand, counting down.
AAATTCCACATTCTTACAGCTGGCGAGTTTGTCTGCTTCTGTTTTAATATGAGGATTGTTGGCTGTCCCAGGGCAGTGTCCAAATTGGGAAAATGGATAAATAAATATCTCCAAAGAAGAAAACCCTGTTATTAATCAACTTATAATCTACTAAGAATTTAGAAAGCCTATTAAGAGCAAGTTTGAGGAGCTGCATCACTTTTGATCAAATGGTAAGAAAAGCATTCTGATGAATGGGTGGGCAGGTGCAAAGGTTTCAGATGAGCTAAACCAGATAATCTTTCTGAAACCTTTTTCTTGACTGCACATCAAGCTATGCTGCCCATATTTGTATAAATGTTAACCAGCTACTCCATATTTTATCTCATTACTCTAAGGCGCAATTAGAAGGGAATTCCATAGTGGATTTCAATGTGACAGGCAGATTTAAATGCAATTTTCCTGCTGATTCAGCTGAAGCATTAGAATTTAATGCATTATGTCCCATTGATAATAAGGTTATATCAATGTTGCTTTGAAGAATCTGCTAGTCCCTTCAGAGCAGTATTTCCCAACCTTAGCCATTTTAAGACATGTGGACTTCAACTCCTAGAATATATTTAAATGTTGGCTATGGTATTCTGGGAGTTGAAGTCCACATGTCTTAAAATGGCTCAGGTTCTATTGCAGATGTGCAATAGATATATACATCTATTTATAAAAGAGAAATCAATTCATCTTCCCTCAGTCCACTGCCTCCAATCATGGGCAACAAGGATACAAATTGTAGTTCAAATCATATGGAGTAAGCTAGGTTGCCATATTTCCCCAATATCACCTCCAATAATCCATAATATTAAAAAAAAGCTTTGTAGCAGGATCTGAAATTCAAAACAGAGAGCAGGCTTTCTTATATGGGGGTTGTTGACATATTTGGGATTTTCCACCACTCCTGTTCTGTCTACAATGCTAGAGACCAATAAACAGGTTTGAAAAGTCTTCAAAAATACAATTTTCCTGCATGCTGTTAACAACCCACTTTGCAGGATTTTTTTCCTCCCTGAATTTAAACAAAGAACACCATAGGAAAGTAAACATCTCTCTGATAGAGCCAAGTGCTTTCATTATGTTTAAAGAAATGTAGAATTAATGAAGGGAGGGTGATGTGGATATTAACTTCTTCAGCAAGTTATGTACACAGCGGCAAGATGATTTGTGAGATGTCTCACAATGGACATTTATAAGGGACAGGTTTCACATTACAGGATTTTATTTCATTTGGAAAGAGGCTGGGTAGTGGTGGTGTAAACATTACATAAGCTTGCACCCTCCTCAAGGGCTTCTCAATATAGAATAAATTTCAGATGAAAAAAATAATGAAAAGCGGATCCATTTAAGGGGGATCCATTCTCAGGATACTAAAGAGACCATTTAATGTCAGTAGCATACAACAGAAAGGCTTCTGAGTTGCTGCTAGGTGGGATGGATGGCATATAAGTTTACTAAATGAACTAATATTCACCCCTTTGGAATACCATCCCTCTGAGATTTTTCTGGTCCCCATCCTGATGGTGTTTCAAAAAGACTGAAAACCTGGCTCTTGTGGGTGGTGGGTCCTTGGTGATTTTGTTTTTAATTGATCTTTTTTTCTTTTGCAAAGATGGCTGTTTTTGCCATACACTGGGGGGTATGATCTGTATTTTCTTGGTAATGTAATTCCATTTCCAGAGAAAGAGAAGAAGGAAGGAAGGAAGGAAGGAAGGAAGGAAGGAAGGAAGGAAGGAGGGAGGGAAGGAAGGAAGGAAGGAAGGAAGGACGGAAGGAAGGACGGAAGG